>VZTU01018063.1:34551-66322 GCA_013400835.1 Zapornia atra
TTGGCCCTGGTCAACAATGATTCTGGCCTTGGATTGTTTACATTTTGGAGCTCCAGAGAATTCCTGCAGCTCCTCACAGCAGCCATTTTGTGCACCCCTGTTCTTTTCCAGCACCCAACCTCGCAAAACCACGACATCAGGCCAAACTGAAAAGCTCTGCTTCCTTTCATGACCACTTCCTGTGCTTTCATCCCTTCCCTACTTCTTGATACATGGAGCCCCACTCACTTCATTGAGATGGGAATCATGCTTTCTTCATCCTCTACAGAGATCAACCCCCCCACCCCCCCCCAAAAAAACCCAAAACAAAACAACACACCGAAATAAAGGAAAAGGAAGATGATTCACAAGCAACTGCTCAGAATAACCTCAGACAAGAAGAGACAGATTTGTGCCCAGAGTATCAGAGGCAGAAAGAGGTACAATGGCTGGAATACCCCACGGATAAAAGACAGTACACAAATTTGTGCACTGAAATCCAGAATGGTAATTGGATGTCAGTAAGGATCCTCCTAAAAGAAAAAAGGAAAGACTACAAATCTAAAGATTAAATAATATGACTTAGTTTTTGGCATTGGAACCCTTAGTCTAATTTAATTTTTAAAATATTTTAACGGATAAAGTAGGAAAGTATGCATCACGAACATAAAAATAAACTGTGTGTGTCATTTGACAAATTAATAATCCTGCTCTGAAACCACCAAAGCACACTTACTTTGTGATGACTGTGATTGCTGAAGGCATCTCTCACTGCTGCAGTGCTCCACCCTGACTCTTCTGGTTTAATCACTTCACATCGACGCTCATGGGCTTGCACAGATTCTTCACCGCTTTTACCTGTCTTTTTCCCATCAAGGGACACGTAGCCATTATCAGTCTCAGTGAATTTATCTATTGAGTTTTTTGCTTTCTTAGATCTATATTTGAAACAAATATATGTATCAATCATTCTTTCAATTTTTTTCCCAGCTTAAGTCCTGCTTATCCCTCTCAACCCATGTTTTAGTTTCACTACTAAGACGACCACAAACTAATACGAACATTAGATGCAACATGTCTATTTAATCTTCTAAATACCCATTATCCTTTTCTAAATTGCTTCAAAAGAAATTATGTCTGAAATTATATAATTAGCTACTGAAAGAAAACGGTTTTAAAACTAAAACTTCCCAACAACTTTGGCAACAGAAGAATCACAAGCCTCAAATGTAAATGAGAAACTTTTCTATCTTGATAAAGAGGAGCGATGCTAGAAGTGTTATTAACTCAAAGCAAGTATGTCATTTCCTGAAGCTGCAAACATGCTGTGTGTAGTACTCTGAACAAAGCTATCTTTTGGTGTTCTTTTAAATACACTCTGTTTATTGATAACTCCTAAACAGAAGGTGATTTACCTATTTTCATATTATCTGTTATCCCTAGCAACATATTTCAATATATCTTCCTAACACACTAACCAAGTCTGTTTTCAAATCACAAAGTAAGTTTGTGAATTATGCTTCAGTATTTTTATTCTTAAAACTACAAATATTCATACTGGTCTTCTATATAATTCTTTAGATGTCAAGGCCTTTATCTACTCAATAGATGTTGCAGAAAGAATATCTAATGCAGGAAAAAGGCTCTCAAAGCAAACATTTGGACAATTATACTTCCAAATTAGAAAGTGCAGTCAATGAAGGAATTAAAAGGAATAACAGCTTGCTACCTCATCAATAGAAACAATACTTTAAGTCCTTGCTTAAGCTTCTGCATTCTCAAAGTAAACTACATGGGAAAAAATGAGAAAAGCAACAGTGCTGTCACATTTATTAGGTTTTGTTAGATTTACAGAAACACTTGTGAAAGAGAAAAAAGTGTTATAGAAGAAATTTCTAGGGGGTTATTTTTTGGTTTTATATAAAGTAGAACACTGGACATAGGTCACAAAACTATCAAGAAACTGTTCAACTCATCTTGTGCTTGTAGGAGGAAACGTGTTGCCTTTCTCTTTAAGGAGAGAGGCATTCTGTGGGAGCTCGGATTACACAGCAGAAGATTAAATTCCTCCTTAATATGTACAACAAACCAATGGGGAGAATCAGGATGGTCGTCTCCCATCCCTCTTAAGATAAGGTATTCCACACAGACAGGAGAGACCTGAACACAAAAAGTAGCTAGGGAGAGCTGAATAAAATGGGAATATCCAAGAAGGAACAATGAATCCATTGGAATGCAGGCAAAATAATGAAAAGACAACATTACTAAGGTGTTTCATGCATCTCTAATCTCATTTTACTTTCCCTCATCCCTTCCTGGAAAAAAGCTAACAGTGGTTTGGGGTTTTTTTAATCAAAGTAACTGCTGCTCCACTTCTCTTGTAGGAAGCTACAGAAATCACCTACTATTCCCTGACCTACTCCTGAATTTCTTAGTCAACGTTATATCTAAATGAGTAAAAAAAACAGAAACACTTTCTGTGGTTATTTATATATTTGCATGGATTAATTTTTATGATAAGCTTGCAAAGATAAAGCAACAGCAAGATGCCTTGGCATGTGTTTTTTGGTGAGGAAGCAGTTAGTAAGCCTCCTCCTGACTGTAGATTACCAACATGCTAGCTCACATGCAGAGTTTTAGTTTTCTAGGTTCATAAAGATCATCTAAAACATTATTGAGGTTTTGGACACAAAGGTTAAACTGTCAACAGTAAACATGCCATTCCATGTCACTGTTTAACTAAGTTAATGAAGATAAGACAACTGAAGAGAAAGCTTAACTTACTATTTAATGGGGAAAATTACTGTTCCATTTCTGGAACAAAGCAAGTTATCAGCCTTTCAGTGGCAACTCGTAAAATAACATTTCAGTGAGCTCAGTTGTGAGCACCAAGAAAGTAGCACTAATATTACATTGTCTGCTGTAAGCAGGAACCCAGAGAGGCCAATTTTTAACACATTAAATATACTCTTGGCACTTTTTAAACATGTCTTTAAGAGTGCAAAAGGGAATGCAGTTAGCAAGGACACACACACATCCAAGTCAAACTTCCTCCAGAAGTTACTAAGCTGTATGAATAGAGTAACTGGACAACTCCTCCAAGTTTGATTTAAGAAGGTATTATGCATTTCACATGAAACTGGAAAGCTACTAGGAAGAAGTAGCCCCAGTTGAGTAGAAATAGATAAGAGAAAAAGAACATGTGGATGGATGCGATATTTGTTCAGATAGGACTTTACTGCTTCAGCACTGCCAGCGCTAAAACTGCAAGAGAAATACTACACTGGCATCAAGTTAAGACTCATTTTGAAAAACCTGACTGGAGTCTTTGTTTCTAAACCAGAAACCAAAGTTATTTTTTGTAAGAATCCCTAAATTTACGTGTAAGCATCAAGCCAGAAAAGCATAACTTTGGGCCTAAAGTTAGGCTTTCATGCACTGTACTGTGTAAAAAGGAAAAAACCAAACATGAACAATACTTCCCTAGCTGACAGAAATTTATACTTTCCTAGAATTATTATATACCTATCATTAGCCAATTTTTAAAATTTCAGGCTAGAATTAGGAGCCTTTAAGAGCTAAGCAGGACATCATAATGAATAAATCCAAGGTGTTGAACATATGGAAAGCTAAGTCAAGAATGACCTTCAGTCTATTCATGTATTAGTTAAGAGAAAATATTAAGGAAGATTCGGGTTTCTGGAAGACTATGTTTTTCACTGTCAAGTATTCAATTCCAGTGTATTTTCATGGGGGGCTGGTAAAAACCTGTCCTTTATGTTCACACTGGAAAACTTAAAATTTACAATTGTAAGATTTCCGTAACTGGAGTAAGGACACACACAGAGAGCAAAGTCCCAAACCAGTACTACATTCTGAATAAATTACCTATTTGGATATGGCCCTCCTTCCCAGTGAAACTAATAACTGGTATTTTTAAATTGCCCCTGTACTGGATTAATGTTTAGAATTCTATTTTATTCATCAGACTGAGTTCTGCCATTCAAAAGGTTATTTACTGAATACACAGTTCCAGACTGCCAATGACCTGAGTGCAGGCAAATGATCTAGGCACACAGGGTCCTGCCCTAGAGCAAAGAATACAACTTCTGAGGTTAGTTTTGAAATCATGTGTTTAAAACCTGTATTTAAAATTCCAGAAAATTGTATCTCAAAACTTAATATATGTGAAAAATTGCTTTAAATAAGCACATGAAAGTGCCTCACTGATGTTTATATAAGAGCTTCAAAATATGTCCTAAGAAAGAGTGATCACTGCACAGCTTCCTTTCACTGAGGTTTTGTAAGATTTTCTTCAGCAACATCATCAAGTAAAGCAGTAGATGTACTCGATGCTGCACTCCTGCTTACTCATTCTGAGCCTCACTCTGCCACCCCACTATGCTAACAAAGCTGTTTGAATTACCACAAAAAAAAATTACATGAAGAAACTGATCTGCAGGATCTCCTGGGAAAAAAAAGGTTATTTTTCAGCTGGGTAAGTTCCTGATATGGTTTGTACAGCTCCAGACAACTAAACAACTGTGTGTCTGCAACGGAAAAGGTAAGAAATGACTGAGGGCTACTTACAGCAGTCTCAGTCACTCTGTGCTCTTTATCCTTTGAAGACACTGTGTGTGCTAAGTAGTCATTGCTGAAGCTTAACATCTATATATACACACACTACTCATCATTAAACCATTTAAACAAGTCCTTGGAGCAAGTCCCACACAGCCCTCCACAACTGAGCATACCCTGAGCCCAATACAAGGGAAAGTGAAGTAATTAATTAAAATTAATCTTCCAACACTCCTCCTCTCATTGCAGATCAGTATCTTCAACTAATGGAAAACACTCAAAAGTTGGCAAGATTACACTCCAAACATAACAGAAAGTAATGCATACAGACCCAAAGGACAGCACAGGTGTCAATTACTATGACTCATAGTTTGTTAAATCTAACTTAATCTACACAGGAAAGTCAAATGAACACTCATCTCTCAATATTTTTAAAACTTATCCAGAGTTCCAACCAGATAGTCCCAGAAGGTAACATTACATAAAGTAAACTTTCCCAGTGGTTAAGAGCACGTATCACAAATCTGACAGACATGTTAGTGTTGCCATACATAAGATGCAGCATGCACAACAAAACATCAATGTAATAATTTGCAGTATCCCTTTGCTCATGTTCATACCATTTTATGAGATATTTTCTCTCAGTAATAAATGCTGATGTGTAGCCCTCACAATGTCACGTGTAGAGCACAACACAGAATTCTTGAGCACACCATTATTTATTTAATTTTTAAAAAGCTTTTTAATTGCCCAGAGCAGAGCAACTGCAGGTTGATCAATTGCAAGAGAGCTCTGGATGTTTTTTCCCATCATTAAAAAAATCCTTGATGTTTATTTATAAACTAAATGCTGTGTCTGTTGGAATCCTGAAGGCTTTTCCTTCAGCAAGCATGTGATTTCATGAGAGTGACAGACTTCAAGAAGCATTCCCTCAGAGCAATAAGCAGCTACTGTAAAAAATAAAATTAAAGACCCAAATTTTCTCATTGGATTAAAATTGAGAAACTGAGTTGGTTTGTTCCTGACAGCCCAACACAGAGTATTCCTACATTAAAGTATAATTTAACCAAATGTTAATTCAACATGCTTTCAAAGTTATAGCATCAGCATTTACAAAAGTCAAGAAACAACAAATTAGTATGTGTCCAAATACTGACATGAGTTTACTATTAGGAATAAAAACTAGATCAACAAAAGTTTAATCATTACATCAATGTTTACTTATTAGAAAAGGGATAGTGCATCTCTAACACATATGTAGCCTTGAATAAATACAAACCCTGATAAAAAGAAAGCAGCATGCCAGATATCTCTGAAGACAGCGCCAATACTGCAAGAGGTGCTTGTACCGTAGCTCTGCACTGTTCCCTCCTGTGTGTTATCTGTGGTACTAGAGCCATCTCCTTCCCTATGTACTTCCAAATGTGCTGCTTTCCTTAATTTCCTTCATCAGAAGAGATTAAAATTGGAAGGTTGCTTTGTAAGTGCAATCTACTAGTTCTATAATGTGTTCAGCAGTTTAAGCATGCAAAAACAAGCAAGATTACAAAATATTTTGGTAAAGCTTTATCACATCCATAAATTCCATTTAACAAATCTAAGCATAACTCTTGCTATCGTAACACTTAAACATGAAATACATTTCATCTCATCATCAGAGGATTAGACCCACAAAATTTCCTACTGCAGGTTTTCCCATTTTAAAGGGAGAGTTCACTGTAGCAGTCTACTCAGTGAAGTGCTGGAAGACTTAAGTTCTACACTTCCAGTAGCATCTCATTTACTCTATGTTTCCCATCAAGAGCATTAGTCAGCACTGCACAGTTCTAGAACTAAATATGTAGTAATATAAATACTGTCACTCCACCACTATTCAGGTACAAACTGTTTTGAGGCAAAAAAAACAGATCCGATGCATTAAAATTCAAATAAAACATTGTGTAAAAGAGCACCAATTAAGCACTGATTTTCAAGTTTCAGATAAAACCAGACCACCAATCTCACCTCTTGCAATGCAGACAAACATTTTTTCACGTACATTCTTTAGAAAGGTTTAACAATCCTAAATGAGAAGTACTTTAACAGAGACTATACCTTCTTCTTTTACCCCCTGTGCTGGGAGGTGGCTTAGGAGTTCGTGTTGAAACAATCTGACAATGCACAGTTCCAAGTAGCAACATGAGCCATATCGGCCCAATTACTTCAGTCAGAGGTATATTATGTGGGCTTTGGGCTGTACAGAATAACACTACAGCAGCAACTGGAAAAGAAGGGAAATGAAGTTGAGTTCAATATCTCAAATGCCTGAAATGGCCAACTCACTGATTGGCTTTTGTTGAAGAGATAAACACTCTGATGTGGCCCTTTATTGGTATTTTAAACCAACCCATGTAATTCTGAGGCAGGAGTTATAATTGCAAAGAAATAGGCAGTAATAAAGATGTAAACAGTTGCCTACTGTCCTAATATCCATCTCTTCTTTTACACTTTTAGCTATTGCCCAAAAAAAGGTGGAGAATAAAGGCCATGGGGGAGCATTTGGAAAGCTAGACCTGTCATGAAACAACTTTAAATTAAGGTGAAACTTCAGGAGACAAAACCAGAAAATCATCCTTAAAGCAGCCCAATTAAATTTCAATCCTGTATCACATATACTGATGCAGCAGAATGCAACAAGTTCTGTGAGCACAGAACTCAAACCAGGTGCAGGATGTCCAGACAGGCCGAAGTCCCTCCATCCTTGGAGATACTCAAACCCTGACATGACACAGCCCTGAGCATCCTGTGCTAGCTGACCCGGCTTTCGGCAGGAATTTGGACTAGATGATCTCCAGAGATCCCTGCCAACCTCAACCAGCCTGGGATTCTGTGGAGCTATGCATCTATTTTGACACTGTAAGGACCAACAGACTTCAGACTAGAAACTATGTTCTCTATCAAAATAGCATTGTAAACTGCAAAGTTGCCTACATGGATAGACAGGCATGGATAAGGTACAATGCTGTATACATTTCAGATATACTTGAGTGTATACTTTCTAGTAATAAAGACAAACCATATAAACTATGAGGTAGTCTAGGACTACCAACTAGCACCTGTGGCTGGAAAAGGAGGAACTTCCAATTCCATAATTAACCATTAATTTTGTAACCCTCTAACCAGCTTTCTATACATAGTCACTACCCACACCCCACACAGCTCTCTTCGCTCCTGTACCCAGAGCCCAGCCACTTTTACAACTCAGAAATGTCTTTCCAGGCTTGAGGTTTGATCTAAACACCCTTGAACAGGCATGAGGCAGACAGGAGAAGCAATCCCTCTCTACCCTCTGCTTACTCTATCTTCTTGTTGCACTGCCTCTGCGGCTCGAAGTGTTGTGTTCTGGAACTCAGCTGGGAGAAGCTTTCCAGAAAAAAAAAAAAAAAAAAAAGAAAAAACACACCACCAAAAACTTCCACCACACAAAAACTTCAAGAAATAATTCAGAGATAAAACAGGAGAATAATTCTCTGTGCCTAGCTTCTGTGCATCCCATGAGAACTTGGTATGTTCTTGTGCCACCAAATCCAAGTTCCATAGCTTAGACCAACTCCTAGCACACAACACACATGGTACAAGTTCAACAGCTTTCACCAGCTCTTTACTAAAATTAACTGAAAAAAGTTACATGCAAATTCCACAGCTAACACGGCAGAAGCCTAGATGCAATGTTTTCCACTAGAAAGACTTTAGATGGGTTTTCCATTAAATAATCTTTAGCAAGGTAACCAGTATAAGAAACACAATGAATGTGCAAAACAATGGAATTATTTTTGATTGCAGTAGTCTATTTCTAATTTCCTATCAGTCTTTTTCCTAAATTAGAGCACAGAAGTCTTATATAGAAATCATAGGGTAAAAAAAGTTGGGAGGAAGTTCTACAATTTGAGATCACACGAAGAGATTGCCCAGAGATGTAGTGGAGGCGCCATCCCTGGAGGCCTTCAAGGCTTGATGGGGCTCTGGGCAACCTGATCTAGTGAAAATGTCCCTGCTTACTGCAGGGGGGTTGAACTAGATGACCTTTAAAAGGTCCCTTCCAACCCAATACATTCTATGATTCTATCATTTATTACTATGTGGACTAAGATTTTGTCATATGAGGTTTCTCAGAAATGCAGTATACATCAATCAGAAATCAAACTGACTAAAAAATAAAAAATGTACAGAAAAAGGTAGAGATAATACTACTTCTTTCTAAATTAGCTTATCTTTCTCACACATACAATTAGCTTCATAAATTATACAATGTAAATAAGTAGCCAGTTTTGACTACTAACATACAATTTGGATAAGCATATACTTCTGAGAGCACAGAGCTCCCCAGATCCATACAAAACGAGCTGCCGGAGTAGGCCTCCACAAAAGAATTTCAAACTTCAGTACAAGATTTCTTCTGCTATTTAAAAAAAACCATTTAGCTAACCAGAGTGATCTAGAAAAAAACCATTCTCCTTCAAAAGAAACAAATCTGCAGGACTGCAGCTTCCCACCATGAAGTTTTACACAGACTTAAAAAACCACTATCAATCTCCTGATCCTTTTAGTAGGATGGGAGGGAAATCCAAGAATTTATTTCTGCACAGTGCATCATTATGCTGTAGTTCAGATTATCCTCAAATTGCTTCTACGTTGGTAGGAGCTAGGTCTCAGAAAAGAATTTCTCATTTAATGATTTCTTTACTTCATACAGTATTTGAGCTTGTGCTTTTCTAAATTAGTTTATTTCATGAAACAGACAGAAATTAGGTTATATCACAAAATTAAGTTATATCACATGGAGCAAAAAGTATAAAAACCCCAACTATATATTTAAAGACCAAGAAACATTTATTTTTATAGCATTTAAAACTTTGCAGTAATTGTATTGCCAAGTTTAAAACCATATATGTATGTATCTCACCAAAATGAACAATCATTTTATCACTATAAAGTTTCTTATTTCATACTTAAGAAGCACACAGTACAGATACATACTTTAATTTCACACTTCATTTTCCTATTTGAATACAGAAGCTTTTTTTTATTGAGGTAATGCTAGAAACTAAATGGAGTTAGAAGAAAGATTTTTACTTCTATCTTAATTCCTCAGTCTGTTCTATGACCTTGGGAGAAAAATAGTTCTCTGTAGTTCTCTTATCAAACATTTTGCTTATCATACTTTATACTAAAGGAAACCAATGTAAACAAAATCTGGAGTTTAAATCTACAGCCAAGGAAAGAATTCTACAAAGAATGCTACCAAGTACCCCGCTAAAGCTAATTAATTTCAAAGCAGGAATTCCTGCAATTCATCTATAAATCTACAAAAAAATACTTCATAATTAAATAAAATCATTTAACATATAAAACCAAAATACAGTAAGACCACTTTACAACCACATCAGTGAGAATCTGTCACAGTGACAGAAAGTCTGAGCTACGATACCAAGTCCAGAATCAGGGAAGAAATACAGCCCCTGGAACTTGAGGTGTTCTGTGGTTAAGTGTTTATAACAAATTATTGATGTCTTGCTACTGCCTTACTGATTTGTATTAAATGAGTAACTGAGCACACCTTCCGAGTATACGGAGGGAAAGGCCTGAAAGCGGTTGTTTGGAATAGTTTACAATAATAAAGTTTTCAATTTAAGTTCACTTATGTGGATTTTACAAATCTTTCCATTTATTTAAACAAATATCAGTAACACTGCAGCTAACTCAACACAATTTAAGTGACAAGTGTTACAAATAGCTGGATTATATTGTCATATGGAAAGCTATTTATTCATCCTAAGTACTTGTTAATTCACCACCTCAAATATCAGAGATATTTTGTCAAGTCACAGCCTATATGGAGTAGGGAAATGATGCATTCCAACTATAACTTTAGTAAATAATAGATCCCAAGAAATGTGAAGACGGGGAAAAAGTAATTTATAAGATAGCTTGGTAATTAACGTCCTGTAAAACTTGCTTGCACTCACAATCTGCAGTCTTATTATTTTGCTGCTTTTAGAGTATTGCAAAGGTTCCACAAATTAAGTATGGGTATATTTTTAAAATAAATTCAAAGCCATAAAAAATTACTATGTGTTTCTCAGAATAAGCCACTTATGAACAGTCACAAATAAACTATAACTTATGTATTTTACCACCTATGTTACTATAAATGAGATGTAAATTATTAACACTGTGCGATCACTTACCATAGTACACACAAATGGTAACAATACTTCTTAAGCACCTATCTCAGAAATGGGGATAAGGAGAAGTTTTTATACGAGACAATATGAGTATTTGTCAAAATTTGAAATTTTGGGGCCTGGCACTGACACATTTATTTTATAGCTGCTAACATCATTACACAAGAGGCACTTTTAAAAAAAAAATAAAATCTATTTCTTGTTTTAGATACAATTTCCAAGTGATTCACAACTGCAAAGACAGATGGTAAATTGAAAAAGTAATATTGTATTTTAATTGGATTTCAGTGGAAAGCTTATCAGTCATTTAGTTTCTCAGGGTACTTAAATTGCTCCCAACTTTCATTAACCTTCTGTTCCATTTCTGTTGTACACGCTTCTGATACACTTAATCTTTTGGTGACTTTCACACTGTGAGATACTGACTCACTATGTGACATTCTTCCCTTCCTAATTTTCCTCTTCTAGACTACATACAATTAAGAGAATCACAAAGGCAGATTACTGGAACTTGAGACAGCACCCTGAAAGCTGTGAACCACCTTCCGTCTGTTAGCAGTTGCCCAAAGGTCCTTCTATAATCTAAGAAATAGAAAATTAGAACACAGTCTCCCCACTGCAATGGAAAAAAATAGCAGAAGCATACTGAACAATAAGCCCCTCATTTGCCAATCATTCAGAAGCACGACTAAGGTCTGAGTGAAGTATAAGGTAGAAGTTCACAGCCACTGATGTGACAAAATACCACATGGAAGACCAACTGGAAACTGGTCAAACAGATCATTCTACCAGGCTGCACAAGCTGCAGGCAGCTCGGCAGGTTTGGCTTTGCTTACTTCTTGATCACAGCTCTCGATCTGCACAAGTAACCAGAAAGACGACCAAAAGCCCAAGACAAAACACACTGCCTAAGATGAAGGTTTCTCTGATATTGTTCAGCCCTGAGCTCAAGTACATAGTTCTGGAAACCTAAATTGTATAGAGAGATGACAAACTAAAAGGTCTGACAAATGCTGAAGAAACCCTGTGAGGAGCTCCTTGCATTTTCAGTATGCCTTCCCTATATATGTAAAAGAATTGTTAATCAAAAGACACATGCTTGGAACTGTGCCATTCCAATATTTCAGAAAATATTGGCAAGAACCTTAACAGCATAAAGCAAACCAAGCAACATACAGCAGCTTCCATATGGTTAAAGTAAAGCATTCAGTTGAAACTGATCCTGTAAATCCAACTCTACCTTGGAGAAGGTAAAGAACAAGCAGCCAGAAAAAGATGACTCTGGATGTCACTTGTAGCCACCACCTGTAGAAGAATGGAAAGAAAACAACTCTCACGATTCCTTTGCGGGTCAGAGATGTCCAAGGACTTTCGGGTTTTGCTTTAGCAAAAGCAGATCCTTTAAGAAAAGAAAAGAAATTTTGGTACGTTTCCTTGTTACAGTTAATAATAACTTCAGCTGCTCAATCACAGCAGAGTAGTTATGATAGTTATTTAAAGGAGTAATTATTAAATACAATTATTTTAATAAAGTTTGCACTTTGACCATTTCATTACATCATCAATCCAAAAGTTGCATAAATTGTTGGTGTTCTCTTGACTGCTATTATTGGGAACTTCTACAATACCTACATGTGTGAATAACAAGATACTGCCATTTCTTACTGTGTCATAAGTATTTTAAAATAAATTATTAAAAATTAATCTCTTTGACTGAGGTATCAGAAAACTGATATGAAGCAACAGAGTCATATGAAACCTGCCCATGCCCATGCAGGCACAGCAGAGCCCTTTCCTGACAACAAAGGGATGTAAAACATCAAGATCTGCAAACTGCTCTGGCCATGTCCTTCAGGAAAATGGAGTAAGTTTGAGAAGTAGAGAAATATGAGGAGTATGTGTCCAACTGAGTTCTAGCCCGGCAGAAGGGAAGCCATCCGAAGAAAACTTTGTTTCTTTCTACTGGATCTGTTGGAGCAAGTACAGTAAATGGACTTGAAGATGAGAGGCTGGAGAACCTCTCCTATGCCTATGAAGACAAGCTGAGAGAATTGGGTTTGTTCAGCCTGGAGAAGAGAAGGCTCCATGGAGACTTTATTGCAATCTTCCAGTACCTAAAAGGGACCTACAAGAATGCTGGAGAGGAACTGTTTACATGGACATGGAGCGATAGGACAAGGGGCAATGGGTTTCAACTGAAAGAGGGGTGATTTAGATCAGAGAGATGAAGATCAGATGAAGAAATTCTTCCCTGTGAGGGTGGTGAAACACTAGAACAGGTTTCCCAGAGAAACTGCGGCTGTCCCCTCCCTGGCAGTGTTCAAGGCCAGGTTGGATGGGGCTTGGGGCAACCTGGTCTAGTGGAGGGTGTCCCCGTCCATGGCAGGGGGCTGGAACTAGATGAGCTTTGAGGTCCCCTCCAACCAATGATTCTACACCTTTTTTCATCCCACTCATTCAAATGTCCTTTCTCTCTCATATCCATCCACTTCTTTTCTTCCTGCAAATTGCCACTTCTCTGGCAGCTGGAAACATGTGGAGCATTTATTTAATAGGGGTGTGACATAAATTATTCCAAGGTCACTGCTTGGAAAAGGCTACTGCCACATGCTGCTATGCCATCCCCACCTCATTTACAAGCAGACCTGGCATTAGAGCTCTGTGCTGGCACAGGTAAAACGCTGCCAAGACTGAAATTCCTTTAATACCAACTTTGACATCCATGCAGAGCAGTCATTTAAATGCTATTCACGTATCTCACTACACTGCAGTGGCCTACTGCTGCTCCTTAATTCCTACAAACAAATTTCAGTTCTGTCCATAAAGTTCAAAAGTTACTTGATTTTGTTTCTCTCACATTCACATTTTTAAAAAGTTACACTGCTAGGCCTTGTAATAAAATGTCATCTGCACACCTGCAGAGGAGCTCAAAAAGACAACAGCAGGAGGGGAAGCCCCAGCAATATCCTGACGGGGTTTTTCTAGACACCTCACTGGAGCCATCAGCCTATGGAAAGCCCATCTCCACAGGCCCAGAGGAGGGAATCCAAATCCGGGAAGAAACACCTTACTTGGGCCTCTGCTAGAGCTGTCCAGGAAAGCCATCAGCCCCCTCGTCCAACTGTGAAACCCTCACCATGAGCCACTGGCAGCAGCTCTACAGAAATTGAGGGTAAGGGGATAAAAAGGACTGGTCATGAATAAAGGGGTCAAGTGGCCTGGGAGCAAGGGGGCTGGGAGGTCTCTAGGGGCCTCTCTGGGTGTGAGGATGTCTGTGTATCTTTAAGGGTGAGAGCATGGCAATGTGCTGTGGTTAACTCAAAGAACAAACTCAAAAAGCACCACCTGGAATGGATTCAGGAGACTCTGATGGCTGATGGGGTCATGGAAAAAAGTGCTAAATAATATTTTCCCTAGCCTTCATGAGGCATGAGGGAAATTAAGATAAATTAAGACTAAAGACTTTTTGAGAAGTCTCATATCATCTGCCCTTGTTATCTAAAACAGGCAAGAAATATTCAAGGCCTATACAGTTTTTGCTCTCCAGAAATTTCAACACAACCTTTCCTCTAGATGTCAGAAGATCTGCAAGAAGTCTGAATGCATGGCAACAGGAGGTTTCTGAACTACTAACTCCAAAACTTTGATCCATGACAATCCATGTGTTTCTTTTTTCCAAAATCTAAGTATATATAACAAAATTTAAATAAGTTTTTAAGCCTTCATTCTAATCTAGTGGTCATCTTTTACAAGTATTTTCTATTAGTCTTTTTCAGAGAGCCATTACGTAGGGATGGTGGGTTTTCATTTTGGTTTTTTAATGCTTATTAAGACACTCTTGTTACAAGACTCAGGATGGCAGTTATTTTTATACTGAGAAATTTAGCTTTTTTTAGTTCGGGACCTACCTCTTACAAGATCAACATCTATGAGGTCTGGTTTCACATGTCCTGTTTTCTTTGGTTTGTTTCTCAAACCCTGCAATAGGCAAATACTATCAAAATACATTCATGTAGATGACAGACATTACAAAAGTAAAAATACCAATGTGGTCAGTAATTGTATTTAACCTATACTCCAGTGAAAAGTCAGATAAATGTGTCAAGTATTATAAAATAAGCATTGCAAGAAGCAAGGCACAATAAATGCCCTTCACACACTTTACAGTCTAAAACACCAACCAATTACTGACCCATTAGGTAATTTTTCAAACACAGTTAAGCACCGAGCACTCATACACAGACAACATACACACACTTGCAAGAATTAGTAATACATTTATATTAGGGTTTCAGAACTTTTGCAGCAAATTACTGAATCTTTCTCCTTCAATGTGTAATAAAACTCCACAAAATGCTCAAATCGCAACTCCTTAATTCCAAACATAAATAGCAAATCATGTTGCAATGCAAGAGCAACATCAGCAACTTCCACTGTCAGAAATCCAAATTCAAGAAAGGCATTAATTTTTTTCTTAATAATGAATATAGATTAGGTCATTAAAAAGAAGAGGAAAAAGAAACCAGGAAAGCAGAAGGGAAAAAAAGGAAGCTTATTTTGTCTTTTAGAAACAGCATCTTCCTTCACTGAAAAGACAAATTATCTTGCAAAACTTTCAAGTTTGCTTTTAATGCTAAAACATGATGCAGTACTCTCAAGCCTCAGAGACAGCTGTGAGATTCTTCTGATCCTCTTAGACCAGACTCTTGGTCCCATTAGCCAATAATGATTCCAGGGAGTACAACTGATAGAGAGTAAAATACAGTATTTCAAAAAACATCTTAGGTACGAATGGAATTATGATAGAAGTGGTTTAACTCCTTTCATTCAGAAAGCAGTAAAATTCACTACTGTACTATAGATTTTCACCACTGTTGTATTTCATCCACATATTAATACATTTATTACATGTAAAAATTAAATTTAGATTAAACCATAAAAATGAAATCTTTCAATGAGAGAATGATCAATGAAATCTGGTTGTGTTTATCTTCATAAGAAAAGTATCAAGCAAATTGTTCAATTAGGTAGACTGCAGCTCAAAAGACTTCTCACATCTAATTTATTCATTTTTCATGCCAAAATAAAATGTTAAAAATCAAATGGTTTGCTGTGAACTAGGCATACATTCATCACCTGATGCATTTGTCAAAAAACTGAGGTTGCTTGCAACAAACCAAAATTAATACATAGAACTGAAACATGGATAGGACAAAGTGCGCTCTGAAGATGACAAATTACAATACAACTGGTTGTCTGCGATATAAGTACTGCAAAGAGCTTAATGTGCAAGATTTTTACAAAGCAGCAATCTTAAAACTGCAGTAATTTCATGTGCAATGAGAAAACAAGCCTATAGTTAGAATCAGAGATTATTATAATTCTAGATCCAGCAACAGATTCTTCTGAAATCCTGCATAAGTGAACCACTATTTCATAGAAATATCTAAATCTTAAAAATAAAATGCCTAATTATATGGTAACTTTCAAATGTACACGTGTGGCCACAAGATGCTTCTTGAAAGTCTAACTAAACATGTATATGCCTCCTCAAAGAAGTAACGGCCTGGAAACACATGTACAATCAGAGAAAAAAAAAGTTACCACTGTGGATGTTTTCATTTTAAAGAAAGAACTCTGAAAAATCTAAGACAATGCAATAACTTAATGCATCTTTCATAGGAAAAGAAGTGGTGACACAGTCTTTCAAAATACCATTGGTCAAATCTCAAGCACCTTCAGTGTCCATGGACCCATGCTGAATTGCTGGGTTTACTTTTTGCTACACACAGTGAAAGAATTCCACTTAAGATACAATTTCTCTATTCTTTTAATGTATCACAAATATCTGAGGAAAAAGTAGTTTCAAACTAAGGTTAATTTTAAAAAAACAAAACAAAACAGTGCTTCATGGCATTCTGGCCCATCCAGTTAATTCATATAATTTGTATTCAGCACCAAGCACATCTCAGCTAATACCAAAAATAAGTTCAAATAAAAACACTTTAAAATAGTTGCTATTACTGTAAAAAACATTTTTGCACAAATTTTAAAATCAACCTCAGTAGATTTTATTATAGCTCTAACTAAACTATAAATACATAGTATCAGAGACAGATTTTCTAGTAAAAACATTGTTAGTACATTTCATTTATAAACAGTACTGTAGTAGCTTTGAGTGCTACAACATTTGAGTTTAGCAATCTGCTTTCAGTGTTACAGTTACTACACTAAACTCAGCACAAACTCATTAAATGGTTAGTTATTGGACTCCTGAGCCAAGTGAGATGCATTGCGATAGGCACAAGGCATCACGTGCAATAAATTCTTTGAACGATGTCCTGTCCTATTCCAGTGCAGTTACAAGAACATCTGCCGTCAAGGCGACTGGTTTCCACAGGGGTGGAAAGGACCCTGAAAACGAGTAGCGCACCAGGCTCTCGGTGTGAAATGAATTCTACTGTTGTCGAGATCACTTCTGAAAGCTCTCTCCTTACACCTCAGGAAAAACACCCCGTGTTCCCGCAACCGGCTCCTGGCTGTATTAACAGCGCTCGTCCCGGCTGCGGCCGGTGCTGAGCTCAAAAGCAAGCTGCCTTTAAGATCCAGCAGGCATCTATCACCCAGTAACCCGAGCTGCCTGGCATACCTCCCACCCTGGGCCAGGCCGGGCAGCGGGGGGAGGCTGCTCCCGCCCCGCCGGGGACCCGCGGCGGGCTGCCGCCTCCCGGCCCGGCTGCTGCTGCAGCGACACGGGGATTTACAGCATCGCATCGGCTTCAGGAGCGCTTCTAAAAATATCACCGGCTCCAGCTACACGGTGCATTGGGGAAGATTTATGTACTCTGTAGTTCGGGTCAGCAACAGGCTCCATTCGGTTAGGTACTGAAGTACTGGGGAAGGGGGAAAACCCACAACACCAGGAGACTGAGGCAATGTACGCTTCGCTAATGTTAGGAACTAGCAACGCCTTGAAACTCATGCAGTAATAGCATATTCCTTGTGTGCAATATCTGAAGGAAAAAGGTTAATTGCAAGAAATGTTAATTAAGATAATGGAGTATGACATAATACACACTCCATAAAGCTCTTACACATAGGATTGATTTGTTGTCTCCAAAACAATTTAGCAGACATTGATGGCACTGTTAGTTAAACCAAAATGCAAAGAATGCTGTTAAACTGCTTGTTCAGGGAAACAAAGCCTGAAGTACTTACCAGTCTAATAAACTGTACAAAACAATGACAGCATCATAAAGGAGGAAAAGTAAACTGCAGGTATAAGGTAACTAACTGGAAGTAAAGAGAGCTCAGATAACTGACATTAGAATTCATCACAAAGAAAAGTGAAAGACACAAGTACTAAGCAACCAAACCCCAGCTTAAGATAACTGAAAAGAAAGAAAAAAAAAAAAGGTACTGGGATACAGAGAGACACAGCACTCTAAATGCTGCAGAGTTATTAATTATGTAAAATAAATTGAGCATAATATGCCAGTTACATTTCGATACACTCCAGAAGTCTGGTTTTGCTTTACCAGTATTAAATACCACCACATACATTGTAAATTACATCAGTGTACACAACCACAGACAGCACCCCTGATAACTGGCAGAAAAACCCAAAAGTTGCAATACCACAACATTATTACCTTTATTTCTCTTTGCTCTACTGATTTTTCCCATATTTGTTGATCATATGCCCCAATCTAAAAAGAAGACACACAAAAATCTACATTAGGTTTTAAAGTACATTGATCAAACAAAAATCAATCTTCAACAAGACAAATGTGAAGACAGCAGGTTATTTCCTTGGGAAAACTTATCTACAAAGCAGTATTTATCTTCTCAATTCCATTTTGGCTGGACTGGATCTAGCTAACCTGTAAATGAGTTGCGATAGAGGGGAGAGGCAAACAGACAGCCTCAGCCCAAGTCAGAGGACAGGGAACACCACACCATGCTCCCTCCCACCTCACGTTGGGATTCCAGTCCCCACACAGATGGGGAGCAGACCTATGGCAGAAACGCCAACAGAGACTTTGAATTAACTTTAGAGAAAATACCATGCACATCTAGCTGAACCCATAACTTCAATTAATTTATTATTGTTTTAAATCATCTCCCTCTGTACTTCCCCTTCCTTTCCACACACTTTTAGAACTACACTGCCTTTAGCTTTATCTCTTAAGATTGTACAGCAACAAAACATACAGCCAGGCTGATTAATCAACTAGCTTACAGGCCAGGGAAAACACAGGAAACAGCACTTATCCCACTGAAGCACTGATGAAATAATGTTCTGAATAGACCTGTTCCCAAATTTGCTCCGTCTCACTAAGGTGCTAGTTTATTTATTCATTAAACTCTCCTAAAGATCATGGTTTTGTCTGAATGTGAGTTTTTAAAAGTTAAAGAGCTAGAATAAAACACAGCTGTTTTGTCCCAGGCTCTAAGCTCACCACAGCACTGTAGAGAACTTGATGCATTTATAAGAGCAGAACCACAGAAAGATTAAAGGTTGATTCTGCAAGCACTTACACAAATCCTAGCACTCAGATCATTTTTTATGAGTTCTCTAATTTTAAATAATAATCAATACAGGTAGCTATAATTAATTTAAGGATTTACTGTGCACTTGTCTATGCAAGAAAGCCACTGTATGACAGATATTTTGAAGAAGCTTAAACTTCAGGTAATTGACATGTAAGAGTGACAAAAACCAGTCAATATGCGAGCCAATATATCCAAGTTTTAGAGGAAGTTATCATAGATCATCAGACTGCTTTGAACTCTGCACAAGCAGTACTTCTAGACAGTGTTCAGTGATGATCTCTTACTACATCAATTTTAAAACCTTTCCATCCCAGCAGGGCTACCTAGAAATTACACGTGTGTGTGCATGTGCACCCGCACTGCTAGATACCTGGAGTTTGAGTCACGTCACAACCTCTGAGCAGTTAAGTGTGAGATCACTCTTTGGCCACAAAGGTGAGCTAGCCACACATCCCGAGTTTTCAGAGTCCCTGTATTGACTGTGCAGTTGCTCCAACCAGCTTAGCCCCAACACCTGACAGAGGCAAGGGGAACCCCTACCATTTGAGCAAACCTACTTAAAATCAATCTTACTGAAAGAATATGACTTCTCCTTCCAGCTTGGACACAAAAGGCCCAAGTAGAAGACCTTAAGCAAGAAAACATTGCTCTGATTTGTCTTTTCCTACTGCAGTCTTCAGCATTTAATGAGAAGAAAAGTCTTTCTTGATTAAAAAGGATCTTTTAACGTTCCAGCATAACTGCAAAAAGGTATCTAGGGAAGCCAAGAGGCAAACACATCCATAGACTCACACACGCAAGAAAAATACAGAGGCATCTTTTGTGCATCTAAACCTGACCCATCAAAGAAAAAATATTCTATTTATAGTTGTAAAGTCAAAAGCATATCCAAAGTGAGAACAGTAAATTGAATTACTGAATTACTCATTCTCAGATTTAAATAATATTTCCTATTCATGACAACTAAGCACCCAATTTCTATAGCTTGCTACCTTAAAACTCTAGAGGAAAAAAAATCTACTGTGTTTTTGGTAATGATAGTAAAGACTTTGCACCTATTATTTGGAAAAAAAAAATTAGACTGTGGAAAATAATTAGGGAGTCAGGCACTGTACTGGGCAGAATTAAGCACTTGCTACAATTAAAGTAATTAAACCAAAGGAAGTTTAAGAGCTAACTCCACCTGGACAACCGCCAGCAATTAAAAAGTCAGTATCTTGAATAACCACTCCACCCAGACATTTACATCTAATTGTTCTGGCTTTTTCTCTAAATAGATTTCACATGAAATTTCAGGACTTCCCGGTTTTCCTGAAATTTCCTTACAAAAGCCCTGAGTGAGGTTGTTGCATTACAAAATTTTGTGTCCTCCCCTCCTGATTTCCAGAAGAGATTTCTTTCTACAAAGACAGAAAAAGGGATGCAAGTCTGTCGCACTCTCGATTATGCAAGAAACAAATGCGGAAGGAAGCCTTTGTGCCAATAAAGCTGGTAAAGCAAACTCTGTATTCCTAATTGCATTCATAGCTGGAACTGGTGTAGAGTAGAAAGAGTCCTTTAAAAGAGCACTCTTTTAGACAAATAACAGACCATTTGTTGAAGGAATTCTGGGAAACACAGATCCCAGAAGACATCAGAGGCAAGGAAGGTGAGTGACCGATTTAAAATTTTACTTTGTTATATTTTCCTACAAACATTTCTTCTCCACAAAACACACACAAAAAACCCAAACAAACAAAAAAACCCCACCCCACACACCACCAAGCAGTAGGGATTCTCTGAGTCAGTTCCTCTTTCAACATTGCCCCGTAAAGCAATTCTTCCAGCAGGACTCAAACACGGAAGCCAAGACAACTTTAGGGGGAGATGGTCTTTTACAACTGTTTTATTAGACCAGTGGATCTGGCCAATCCACTCTGATCAACTTCAATAATTAAAACCTGAGCACGGGGCTATTAAGTAAAGGAACACTATTGCAAACCGAAAAGAGTTAAAGGGATATTTACAGACAGCAAGTACCATTACAGTCTCATAATTTTAATTTTTTTTTTTTAAATCTACCTAATTTCACATCTTTATGTTTTAAGTAAGTTTTAGAAGCACTTTAGGGAGCAGGTGCACATGTTCAGCACATCAAATTTAGACTCAGCATTTAGACTTCTCTTTATCTACATAAGCATCCGTCTACACTTTTGCAAGTGTATCAGAAGGAAACACATGCAAACAAAGGCAGCGTTATCAAGTAGCATACTGGCACGCTTCATTTCCCACATTAAACAAAAATAAGTAGAACTACTGTTACTGAAACAAGGCAAGGCAACATAGGCGGTTTTTTTCCCCCTCTCTACCTCACGTCAGGAAAACACATTTACAGTTTGTGAAGCATACCTTGCAGAAGTCACTAAAAAGTGACAACAAGCTAATTATAACATGTAATTACAACCAAGGATGCTAGACACCTGTATGAATTGAATTCAAGAATTAATTCCTTAATTAATTCAAGAATGTAAGTTAATACCAGCAAACTTTCCTGGTTTTAAATTATTGAGAGCACCAGTCAACTCCTTCTTCAAAGAGTTTTGATTTACAAGTATTTGCATCTAAATAATGTTTCATGTTAAAGCTAAATACTAAGCTGTCAAATGTTTGCACGTAGGCTGTAGCTATTCATGCAATTCTTTAAACTGCATATACCTACAGGTCACTGAAAATAAGTCTAGCATCTAGCAACGCCAAAGAAATTAATCTCTACAGGCAAATAAAATGAAGGAATAACCTTCTAGAGATAAGATCATTCATTCTCTCAACCTGAAGGATTTAAATATACACAACACTTGATCAAAGCCAGCTTTCCCTCGGTATGCAGCTGCCCCAGGGCTCCTGGAGCTTGGAACTGTTGGGCCAACATGAAGGCCCCTATCACATGCCCAACGCACCAACTCTACCTGGAACCCCATCCATTGGAGCTGCAAGGTCTGCAATATGCTTCACAGAAAATTTAAACTACAGTGTACAAGGGTCCAAAAAATTGCCCAATTTTTAAGTACATAACAAGAAGTAACACTTTTAAAATCCTTAGGGCAAGACTCTTTCTAGAAAGAGTAGCTTGTCACTGACAGTTTCGATCCAGCAGCCCAGTCTACAAATGGCAATAGGCTTTTCTTTTTTGTAGCAAACTATGCAAGACAATATTCCAATTTTAATCTACAACAGAAATTTACTCTAATTTAATTTATAAAATATCTAATAGAGGATCTGAATTTGCACTTTATGGCATTCATTTATTAAGATTTGTCAGAAAAAATATTTTTTTAAATCTCCCATCATCTTTTCTACACCTTTTGTTAATTCAAATTAGATAACAAGTCTGTTAAGCATAACTTTCATCACCACACATTAACAGCAACACGACCCTGTTGTAGAAGACTTGTCAGTAATATGTTGCAGATATAAAAAGCTGTGGTATAGCCTACACCTAGCAGAACTAGCAATTGTTATTTTATCCAAACCAGTTATCTCTAAAATGTTCAGTTCTCAGGACAATGTAGATGAAGAAAAAAGGGTAATGTGAAAAACTTTTAATTTGTATGTGACTTGGCATGGAGTATTAAGCTATACAATTACACATTTGAGAAAACTAAACTAAACTAACCTGATGAAGCTAGCTCATTACTGGAAGATGAAATAAATTTGAGATCCTTTGAAGTGCAGACTTCTCATAATATTGTCTGATTTTAAGAGATATGTGCACCTCTTAATATTACTTTAAAATAACTGCACTTACTCCTTTCCCAAGCAAGTATCTGAAAGCATTTGATCATACGCCTTTATATACCTAAAATTTGACTGGCACGGTTTGTTTTGATCACATTAACAGCAACCAGCCTAAGTAAAGAGCTATTGAAAATGCAGCTATTACTTCAAATAAAGCCCAGTACGATGAGTTTCTGAGCTACATAATATTTCTTTCCAGTGTCTTTCTCATAACAAGCCATATGTGCATCAAGATTGAATTTGAGCTTTGTGAATGACACTGATATTCACTTTAAGCTAATGTAGTGATGGTATCAACCTGTAGCCCAATACTCAGAAGGCCTTCTGATTCTAATGGAATTGATCAATATTTCAGGAGACATGTATAATTTACAACCAAGCAGACTAGCAAAGATTATAATCCTGAAAATACACAGTATTTCCTGCTGATCTTAAAACTTTAATGTTTATCAATAATGAAACCTGCATGCTAAACTTTGCTTTTTAAAACCTCTGAACACTTTTACAAGCAACATCACAATAGTACTACAAATCCAAAAGATCCAAGATAACAGAGCTTAGTGAATAAAACCCAGAGTTGCTTCCATGGACTGTCTACCAAGGAAATTAAGAGTTTAGCACCTTCTTACAGTACTTAGCATTAAAATATTAGCTAATATGCTTTGTTAACTTCTACAGTCCAACATTAATAAAAAACTGTATGGTTTATGTATTAATTTCAATATTAAGATAGAATTTTATAACTAATTTCTATTCAGCCAGTATTAATGTACAAATATTTTTTCAAATGTTTTGTACCTAGTTTAAGAATACAGTTTTGGATATCGGACATATTTCTTATTTTCTTAAAGCTCAGAACAAGATTATTAAAAGTGATTTTAAACCTCATTTTATTTCTTACATGCACTGATCCCCATTGCAGCAAAGGCAATAATCTAGTAATTCAGCAGTATAATTAACTCTGTTGGAGTACATTTCTACTGTTACAGTTTTTGGGGCTTTTTCCAGGATATTTTTAATTTTCAAGAGTGCTGGGTTTCTTTAATTTTCTTCAGGGTGGATATGTAGACTGGACAAGCTAAATGAAGACAAATGTAGCAAATAAACCACAGATAGAAATCATTCTATAATAGCAGGACGCTGTCTGCTCATAGCAAAGAGTTTAGCAGCTTCTAGTCAAATGGAGGAGAATTAAGGGGATTAAAACTGTACATCCTAAAGAGGATGCTGAACTGTAAACTCTGGTTACTAAAAGACTCTGGGATTCCCCTTCCTTGTCCCTATTTGGCCCCAGGAGAGCTGAAGCCAATTATTTGGATTAAATGAAGCCATTCAAAACTTTATGACTTGGTTATTCATAACAGTTGGAATTGCCAACTAAAGACCTGTTTAAGTTCTGGCAATAACCACAACACTGAACTTAGAGCCATTCCTCTGAACAATAATTTTACCAAAGCTTACTTCAAAGATACTGTCCCCTTTCAGAGTACAATAATGCATAATTAAACTTTTATCAGGTATGTATTAATAGTTTTTCTGTATCACTCATTACAGATTAATTATTAGTAACACCTGTCAGCCCTACTTACTGCTCTGAGTAATGGTCTACAGATTTTAGTGTACCTATTAAAACCACAAAACATATTTTTTCATTGCACAATTAAATGTAATCAGAAATAGTTTGCAGGTTAGACTAAATGAGAGTACAGGGATAACCAACACCTACTCTAAGCCATTTCCTAGTGACATAACCTGGACACCAGGGCTAACTTCAGCTACTGTTTCTTTGCCTTAAGTGGACTACAGAGCAAAACCTGAAGAAAAAAAAAAAAAGCAGCACAAACTGAATGATATTCCACCTCTGTCACGAATCACAGTTAAACACAATCCCTTACGATAATGTTTACTCATGTCCAAATTTCAAACTAAAGTCACCGCAGAATCGCACAGACTGGAACCTTTGGAGATCATCTAGCCCAGCCTCCTGTGCAAAGCAGGCTGCTTAAGGACTTACCCAGTAGAGATCCAAACATCCCCAAAGATCTGAGAATTCACAGCTTCTCTGAGGTCCTGTCTCAATGCTTGACAAACCTCACATTAAATATTTTTATGCTTATATCTAATCAGAATTTCCCACATTTCAACTTGTTCTTGCTGACCCTCATGAAATCCCTGCGCGCCTCTGAGCAGAGCCTGTCTCTATCCCCCCCATGGCCTTCACAGCAGGAGATGTGATAGCAGCAAGCTCTCCTCTTTGCCCTTTTTTTTTAAGCCTGAGGAAACCAAGATACCTCAGATGCTTTGTACATAGCATGCCAAGGAACAGCAATGCCTTTCTTGTACTGGACAGCTCACTGCTGGACACAATACTCTAGATGCTGTCTCATAGGAGCTGAGCAGAGGGGAATAACCCCTTCTCTTGACCCACTGGCTATACTATTGCTAATACAGTCCAGTAACATGCCAAGTGTTACAGATTTAAGACCTCTGCAACACTTTTTCGTTGTTAAATACAGTTATGTACTTGCAGAAAACAAGGCAGCCTCAAGGTGTAACTGGGAAAAGAAAATCACTTTGACAGCCTGATTATTCAGTACAATTCCCAGAAGACCACTGAAATCCAGCAATGTTACCAGCATTGCAACTAGGATTTTAAAACAGCACTGCCCTTACACCCCTGACCATTTTCACCTCCCAGAGCACACACCCCTTGTGCCAGTGCATTCATTTGGGTGGCTGAAAAATCAATCAGATCACTCAGGAAGAGAAAAGGAAATGTCAGGTTGTAGCTCCACAAGGCACAATGAAACAACTCAAGAATCTGTACTGGAGACAGAGGGCTCTCAGGTCTTGGCTCTCCCCCACACACACCCCTGCTGATTAGACAGTTTCAGCTCCTTATCAAGTCACAGTCTTAGTTTTATCTTAGATTAGCCCCTTGACCAAATTCACCAGATAAGCACACAAAAGTCTGTGGAAAGGCAAAGCAGATGTGGAAGACTGCAGCAAGGCAAAGCATAAGCCTTTGTTCAGCCACCACACCAGTTTCTGAGTGATCTTTTACACAAGATCCAGGAACTGGGGTTGTGTCTTACCAAAGCAGAAGGTGATCCCACTATTTGATCACACAATTCAAGTACCCAATCCCAGCTACATGGAAGGGGAAACTCACACACACACACACACACACACACACAGAGTGCTTTCAAAAAAACATCCAGCTACAACACTAGCCAAGTCTGGGAAGCTGAAGGCAGACCTTTTTGAACTGATGCAGTTACAGCATCTCAAGTTTTAGGTAATATAGCCACGTAGCCTGACCATTTGGCAAAAACCATCTTTGGTGCCACCAACTCGGTGACTAACACATTCCAAGAAGGAAATTGTGTGGTTTCAGGGAATTATATAATTTTTGTTTCCTCCTTGGCAAATAAAACCTTAGATGAATTAAAAATTACAGATCCTAAGGCAATGCAATGAGAACTCCAGTTTAAACCGGAGAAAACATCTAATTTGTCTATTGTCTCTTTTAACAGCCACGCCCTAGGGACACCCCAAACAGCATAAAGCTGCATTGGCAAAGTTAACTGATATGCAGTCAGGTGCAGGATTCAATTAATTAAGTTCTACTCTGTGTTCCCCACAACCATCCCCAAGAGAAGGAACATCGTTATTCTCTCCTGCAATGTTATTACCTGTTTTGAATAAAGTTCCCCATATTAACAGCAAGGCTTCCATGAAGACTGAAAATCAGGAAGGTGTTAAGGTAAATTTACATATAGTCTCCAAACCGGAAACCAGACCAAAATTTAGTCCGTAAAATTTGGGAAGTATTAAAAGAAATCAATGCAAAAAGCTGCAGGTACAAGCATTACAAGTAATATTTTAGATTATTACCAATGTTGTCATTTTTATCATCAATTACTGCTACTGAGGATACAGGTCAAATGTGTATAAAGCATCAGTATCAGAAAGGTACTCTGTCAGATACTGAAATTGTTTAAAATAATTGGAGGAGGTAAATCAGATTTTTTTCAAAGAAAAAAAACCCATAATGTTTTCTCAATAAAATTCATAATTAGAAATAGAAAGCGAGTTCAATATTCTGGTAAATACATGTAATCCGAAGGTAATCAACCAGCACGGTTCACATACATGACTATTAGCTGCGTAGCTGCCTGGGACCAAATTAACGACCCATTCCTGGGAACAATGCAGACGCCCTGCCACACCCTTCTATTGCAAAAACCAGCACACCAGAAAGTGTTGAAAACAAGCTAAACAAAGCCTGTCTGACACTCAAGTATCTCAGAGCTGGACTCCCCAGTGCATCCAGAAACACAGCACAGCTTTAATTTGTTTTGCTTTCTACAGAGCCAACTTGTAACTAGCAGGATTTATCTGTCCAGATTTCATGCCTTGCAAAATGGTTTGTACTAGCTGGGAAAGGCAGGCTATCGCTGGAAGCAGTAAAGCTATGTCCATGCAATCTTGCTTCTCAAATAACAAGCTGGCATAGCACACTATCTGACCCATTCCAACTTAAAATAACCAGTAATTGATTGCGGTATTCTTACAAGACAGTAATGAAGAGCTCCAATGCACTAAAAGCAGAGTAAACCTACTCCAACAACAAAAACAAACTTACATAATAAAAGGACTGACCTTTTAAACAATTAAGCACATTACTAAATCATCCTCACGTGAGGAGCTCAATTTCAGACAATAGTGTGAGTCATATGAATGAGTAAACTTTGTGTTTGGAAAACTTGCCTAAAGTAGGGTTGGAAGAGCTCAATTGCTTAACTCTTTCCATCAAATAAATATAAAAACATTTTACTTTTGAGGAAGCAACAGACCTCTGAAATTCAGGAGAAAGAGACAAAATAAATACATTCAATATATTTTTAAAGTACAGAAAATTAAAAATAAACACAAGCAGCAAGGTATCTCTTCAATATTTCTTATGTGGCCTCCACCTACTAAATATATTTTTCTTCTTTATGCATGACTATCAGAAGTTCTGCATGTTCTTTTTTACAGCATTCATACACCAACTCATTCATCTGAAATTACCCCCCCCAAAATAACTATTTTCCTCATTTTATCATATAGTCACATCCATTTGAGCAACACTGACTGCAACCCCGGTTCTCTCCTGCCTGGGAAACAAAGCTTTACTGCCAGAACATGAGAAGTTTTGATCTCTCCCCCACCTTCAATCTCAGTTACTGCTGTGAAGGATCAGCAGAGCCAAAAAGCAAGGTAAGAGGGACAACTCTGACAGCTCCAAAATACAAATTTTAAACTGAAAGCAACCAACAGTTCACAGAGTTTGTGCACACAACTTGTTATCAGTATGACCATGTGAGTGAATGAATTTGAGAGAGTAAGTGGAAGCACTTTCCCCTTCCATAAGATCCTTGCACTTAATTTTGTTACACTAAATGTCCTACAAGTCATCTTCCAAATCTTTAAAAAATGGGATTGGACCTGTAACCAAGAAACAGTTCTAAACTAATGTGTGATTTCACTGATATTTTTACAAAAATACTTTTTTGGCAAAGTTTGAATAAGGGAAGGGGGAGAATACACAGCATAAAACCAAAAAATCCTCATTAAACTCTGAACTCTTCAGTTTAAATACACAACTGAATCATCAGCATAAATTTAAGTCAGCAACATTATTTTTTTTCCTTATCCAACTGTACCCTTAATGCACAGTTGTAGCTCAGCAAAGCATGCCAGAATTGTCTTTTTTCCCCTAGAATTTACCTGTTGCTTAGCTAGAAGTTAACCAGAATTTGGTTTTGACCCTTGACATTATTCTCCTAAGAACAAGATGCATCCTGACAAAAATACAGCCATAGGTCCAATGAAAACAGGAACTCATAGAAACTAACTAAACCCTGGAGAGCCAAAAATAATCATCGTCACACCTTATTTACATTGTAGTAAAACATTGCACCTCAAAATTTAGCAATTTTTTTCAGCTTTTTAAAGGCAATTTAGCTCAATAAACCAACAGGCATACTAATGTCAAGAGGATATGGTAATTTTAAATTGTCAAAATAACAAATCAGAAAGACATATCAACATTTCTGCGCACAAAGGTGAACAAAAGATACAGTATCGTGCAAAACTTTTCTCTCAAAATGAGCTCTTTTTCCTCTTATCCCACTTTTTTTGCCCCCCTAATTAGCTGCTAAAAAGGCCTAGGGTATCTCTTTTGAGTATAGATTACAGACTTCACCTGACAGAATTAATTTCAGTTCTTAATTTTTATTTATATATAAGGATACATTTATGTGCTACCGAAACAGCATTCTCCTGTACAGTAACATTCTACTCAGAACAAAAATTTTCTTTCCTTTTTTTATTTTCATAACACAAGTACCCAAGAGAGTCAGGAGTTTTCAACACTGACCTTAGATTTCCCTAGATACAGTCACTAATAATTATTTACCAACCAACAATGCAGTTACTTCACACATAAATCACAATAAACTAACTCCTTTTTTTTTTTTTTTAAAGTCACCATAAAAAACAAATAGAAAGCTTACCTTCTTCTGGTACCAAACTATAGCATCAGTTACTTTGGACGCCATTTATTCCACTGAATTCACACAGTCATTTTAGGCTGTTAACAGAAAAAGACAGAACTTTACTTCCACCTTCCCTATGAAGGCCACCGTGGGGAATGTACAAACACTCCCATTACTTGCAAAGTGCCCAACAGCTGTATTTATTTTTCACCATGCCTCATTACTATTTAAGTAATGCTACAGGAGATCAGAAGCCTCAGTTTTGTCCATCCTTCCCAGTAAATCACAGGTAACACAGAAACAATCTGCTGCTATCTCAGGAGATAAATATTCCAAGCAGCGTTTCTTTTTTTCTGGTAAGTTTTGCAACCTACAGTTATCACCACAGCACAGTATTCTGAAGTCCAGCAATAACTGAGTTATAAAATACAAGAAATTTTCATATAGACTATTAGATATCCTTGGAAAATTAAGAAAAAAAATCAAGTGTTCCACTAGTTACAAAATTAATATGCTCATGAAAACAGGAGTCAAAAGGAGAAAACAGTGGTGGGATGTTTGTTGTACTGGTAGCAAATAGGTGTACTATTAGTTAATCTTTGATGTCACTGTCATTAATTTCAGCGTGAGGAAGAAAACCAAGCTCTCAGCCTATATAAAACATTCCTACCTTGAAAATTAATTTTCACATTTTCTTCCATGTAATCAGTTAGCCAGAGTAAGTTCAGGAAAGCAAAAATGGATAAAAAATACAAACATAAAAAGACTTCAGATATAAAATTATTGTCCTCCTACAAAATCACCTATATTCTCTCATACTGGACATTTTTTGAAATTAAAGTTTAGGTGTGAATTACAGAATCCTTTCCAGATATTTTATTATAATACACAAGTTCTCTCTGATATGAATGTATCATCATTAAAACTAAAATAAAATATTTCATAAATAGATTACTTCAGTTATTAACAAATTAGTAACAGTTAAATTAGTTTAGTACCTACATTTCACACTTAATTTAGGCAAGAAGTGGCCAGTGGAAAAAAAGAAGGAATTAAAAAAACCCTGTTAAAATATTTGGAAAAAAAATCAGAATACCTTTGTGTTTAATAATCTTTCATCTCACTGATTCCATTAAAAATACATGTATGCAAATATGTCATACTGAAGCCCAGTTTAAAAAGTCAATGGTGCACACTATACTACGTGTGACCTTGTAACTTTAGTTAGTAAAAGCTTAGTTTTCAGCTCCACCAATACTCAGCATCCTTCCTATCTTTACAAAAAGTTTAAGAACGTTCTTTTATATAACTGCACCAAGTATTTAGCACACAAGTGAATTCCTATTTATTATGTAAAGCTATAAATTCCTAACAAATCACTCAGAAGGCTTTTAAGAAGTTAGTATGTCACTTCAAAATACTAGTTTTCCAAATATACTACATGAATGATTCCAGGATCAAGTATAACTACATTAACTAGAACCTACAAGCATTAACTACACAGGCAGTGGAAGTGGGGACAGGTGTTCTGGGAAAATTGCAGGGATGTTGCCTGACTGTGTAGGGATGAGGTCAGGAAGGCCAAAGCACAGAGCTGAACTCGGCATAGGATGCCAAGAAAAACAAGAAGGGCTCCTATAGGTATATAAACCAGGAAAGGAAGGTTAAATAAAGTGCTCCCCCACAATGAGCAACGATGGAGAACTGGTGACAACAGATGAGGAAAAGGCTGAGGTTCTCAACAACTTTTTTGACTCAGTCTTCACTGGTGACCTCTCTTCTCAGTGCTCTTGAGTTAATGGCCCACAAGACAGGGACCAAGGAGACAGAATGACTACTGTAAGTGAAGATATGGTTAGTGACCATCTGAGGAACCTGAACATACACAAGTCCATGCGACCTGATGAGATGCATCCCAAAGTACTGAGGGAATTGGCTGATATAGTTGCCAAGCTACTCTCCATGGTATTTGAAAAGTCAGGGCAGTCAGGAAACATCACAGCCATTTTTAAAAAGGGTAGGAAGGAGGACCCTGGGAACTACCCACCTGTCAGCCTCACCTCTGCGCCTGGGAAGATCATGGAACAGTCAACCCTAGAAGCTATGCTGAGGCAC
>VZTU01018065.1:0-12720 GCA_013400835.1 Zapornia atra
ACCAAACAGCACCCAAATAAAGAGGATCATTATGAACATACAGTGAACAGCTGTGCCATTTGATAAATTTGGTTTGTTTCTAACAGTGCTTCTATCCAAACATTTTGTAGATTGAAGAAGGCTTTTCTCTCCAAATGATTGTCTTCCATGAAAACCAAACCTCGTCTATGCACGAAGGGCTGTGAAAGGCCAAAGAGGAAATTAGCTATATTTTTCTAAGGCAAGAATAAAATTTCATTAGATTGCATTTATAAAGATTTATTGCCTAACAACAACAAATATAGTACTATAATTGAAAGAATTCTTCTAGGAAGTGATAGGGACTGAAAATATAGCTGAATGCCTTTTTACTTATTATCAGAATTTTAAAAATATTACTTTATTTACGTCTCACTAAATTTAGAGCTACTAAAAAATACTGAATCGAGGAATGCAGAGTTGACATATCATACCTCCTCTGTTAAAGAGAGTGTATGAAAAAGCAAATCTTCAGAACTGTGTTTTTCAGGAATATCAAATAGCAGTCTATCTGTTTTCAGAAGTGATGGATCATGTAGAAACATGATGCTAACCTGAAATTAATAAAATGCAAACTGTCCCACCATTAAAAAGTGGAAGTTTAAATCTACGTAAGAAAATCTATCAGAGCTTTAGTTTCCTATTCTCACTGATATCCTTGGCTCCTAAAAGTTTCATCATGAATGTCTTAGTAGTGAAATTGAGTTTACACTACTGAAATTGCACCTCAAATCCAGAGATTATATAAGAAATCAAATAAACAGATTTCAAAACACAGCAGNNNTTTCAAAACACAGCAGAATCATAGATCCAATTAACTGCCAGATGTTCTGAGTCATAATAGCTGTGCCCATTTCAAAACCACCAGCAGTATCAAAACTTAGAGATTATTTTCGAACATTTGTTAAACTGCTTGAAGACCGGCTTTTTGTTGTTTAGGCATAAAACTCTCTGGAATTGAACAGAATATTGCAGAGTGTCTCACCAAATAGGGACCAGATTTTCGAAGTCTGAAAGACTTTAAAGTCTGTAGCTAGTAGCTACAACTACTAGCCTGAACTATGAAACCGAGACGTAGAAACCTCCCTGTTGTATAGCCAGATTTCCATGACATCCAGTCATAATGTTTTTTGCCTTTGGTGCCAAATTGACTTTGTGCATCAGCAGAGTGAATTTGGAATAAAGGGTTGTTAGCTCAATTTAAAGCTACAATTTAAGCACAGAATATAGTGATTTACATGTATTATTCTGTTAATATAAGCAATTTTTTCATACTCACAGTGCAACCGACACATACCCATAATCATTTATATGCTAGGCGATGCTTCTCTAATTTACAGGAAAAGAAAAAAAAAGAACTTGCAAGACTGTGATAGAAAATTAAAACAAAATTAAAAGTCATCACATTCACTTGGACTTCAGCTGTCACAACAGATCCTAAATTTGGGACTTATTCATATGGAAGTTTTCTTTTTCTTTTGTAGCAGACTGAGCATTTATAAGTTATGGGAATTATTTTCAGACAAGGAAAGCCATCAGTGCTTATTTTTCTTAGCAAAAATTAGTGTTAGACTTTTAAAAGTATCGTTGTTATATCACTACAAATGTACAAAATATAACCTCTTACATATGATCTCCCCCTGGTATTTGTAGTAATCATATGCATGAATATGAGGACAGGATTTCTCATTGATTAGTAAAATGCATAAAGTATATAGGAATTGTCATATCCCTATTTTAATGGACACTTTTGACAATTATTTCATTGACAAAGCAACGATTCCATCATTCCATTAGTATTCACAGGATTTGCCCACACAGCTTTCCCATGTGAGCCTGAAGGAATTTCCCCTTGAGAAAATATATGGTAAAGGTTAATATCATCCGTATGTGGGATTGTTCTGTAATGCCCTTCCAAAAACAAACGCTGGAGGTCAAACCAACCAACCAGGAACTGCAAAAACAATACCGTGATTTTTCCCTTCTGGCTATTTTCTTTCCTGCAATAAATTGCCACTCAGTTACTGGAAAAAAAACAAACCAAAAACCCAAGCGACTACTTTTAAGCATGTCAAACTTCAAAACTCCCAAACTGTAGTACTTTAAAGGAACAAAAGCACAGTGCAGCAATCCAGAGGATATAGTATTTTCAAGATGCTCTTTTGCCAGTGGTACTCTCAAGATTCTCATAATGAAGATACAATTTTTGTCCCATATTTGTACAGTTCTTGCGTTGTATCTGTATGAAACATTACAATTTTGAGACTGGTTCATGGCATTAATTTCCCTTTATTGACATCAGTACTTTTCTAGAGCCCCCCAACATGTACAAAACATCCGTGAAACTGCTAATGAGCTGTTATTACACTTATTACTGAAATAATTTCAGATAAAACTAATGAAGTTATCCCTTTCTTAGGCTGGTATTTGATTTTTTTGAATCCTAGCAGAAGGAAAAAAAAGAGATCTCTAGTAAGTGACCTTTCTTTTTCAAATTATCTGCAGAGCTTGAACCTGAAAATATGCAGGACACAGTATGAAGTTCACCTCTTAATTCCAATGTTCCTTTAGTCATTGTATTATTACTCAACTTTGAGAATTGTAGACTTAAAATAGAATCCTAAAAATCTTTACTCAAGCTATAGCTTTTTGAATTATATATATTTATTGCACCACTAATGAAAGGTCCAGGAGTTAGCACTTCTGATAACAATTGGTATAGGAGTGAGAACAGAATTTTAGCCCTTGAACGAAGCTGCATTGCGTGTTCAGTGTTGACAGGGAAACACATGTAGATAGGATGTAAGGAGTCACAAGGAACAACTGCCAAGTGGGTGCTTATGTTTTACTTTCTTGACCCTCAGCTGCACTGTATTCTTTCATATTTTGATAGCAGAGTAGGTTAGACAAGAGCTAAGCAAGAGAAAGTTCTGCCTAGGGCAAAACCATTTTGAAAGCTCAAAGTACAAGAGGAAAAGCAAAACTTTCTGTCTTTATGATGATATTTGTTACAAGGGCAGAGATGGACAACAAAGGGAAGAAGAAAATGTATCTGCTAATGAGACACATCATTGAAAGACAATGTTTTCTACATGACACTGATAGCATTGCCACTTACAAGTTTTCAGTCTAACCCACCCTCCTCCAAATAGTGTTCTATCAAAAGTAATTCTTCATTCCAGTATAAACCTAACCCACTATTCTTTTGAGTGTAAAACCTAACTAGTACCAGCCATTTAGACTCATTATCCCTAGTTAATTCTGAAACAAAAATAGTGAACACCCCTTGATCTTACATATATACCCTTTTTAAAGGGCATGAAGTGGGTTTCTAAATATCATGATGATGTGGCTTGAGGGGAGAATAAGCTTGCAAATTAATCTTCACTTTAGAAGTTAATTCCTCTTCCTACATCTTCTTGATCCAAGACTATTAAACTCTGCAACATGCTGTATTTGCTACTTATTTCTGTTACTTGAGCATGGCATGAAATAACAGGTTGCAAAGAAGCAGCATTACATCATGGACTATTTTCTAATTGAAATACGTATTTCTTAAGGCACTTAGTGTATTTCAGATTGTATTTTGAAATTAAATTAAGAAAGATATTCAGTGCCTGGGAAAATGTTGGAGTTTGTATTTACAATGAAAACACAATACAAGAAATAATGTGTGTGTTTGAAATAACAACAAAATATTTACCATTGTGCTATCTGAAACATCTTAATTCTGAACAGATTGGGAAACCTGTGAAAAGTTTATGCAGACAAAATAAAACCACAAAGGGAAATAAACATAAAGAATATTAAAACCTGAAAATTCAGGCTCATTCTTCCTGTGCTGGTTTGGGCTGGGGTAGAGTTCATTTTCCTCATAGTAGCTGCTATGGGGCTCTGTTGGGAGGGAGCACAGCTGACCCCAACTGACCAAAGGAATATTCTATGTGATATGACATCATGTGCAGCATATAAAACTCAGGGAAGAAGGGACTTCTCTGCCGATGTGAAGCAGGGAACAAATTCCTCTGTTTGCCTTGCTTGCATGCCTGACTTTTGCTTTACCTATTAAATAGTCTGTAGCTCAACGCATGAGTCTTCTCACTTCTACTCCAATGAGGGGGGGTGAGCAAGTGGCTGTGTGGTGCTTAGATGCCAGCTGGGATTAAACCATTACATTTCCACAGCCTTTTCAGCATCAAAGGCAGGCTGAGTTTTACAGCATTGCTTACTATTCCTCCTCCTTTCCAGTCTCTGTATTTTTTTTTTCTTCTAGTTCAGTGATTTTGAATTCATTAGCTCATTTTATGTTTTATGTTGCACCAATCACTTGTAAACTCTTTACAATCATGTTATGTCCTGTAGCATTATAAAAAAGTCTTCACAATTACCAGTAAATTAGCAGCAAATGGTATATAAAGTATATAGTAGATAAGGATGCATTTAGAAAATAAAGCAAGTGCAAAAGTAGATTATGCTTATTTGCTTAGAAATTCCACCTCAAAGTGGAAGCTCCGTGCGTCTAGATGGTAAAGTTACGTATTTCCTGTAAACATATGTATGTTCAAACATTACAGCAGTAAATTCATTAAGAAAAAAAATAAGGAAAATATATTTGATGTTGCCACTATTTGTTCTCCAGGTTGTCTATAGAGAGAATTTGTAGAATAATTTTTAAGTCTACTCCATTTGCATTGCTGTTCATTATTAGCAACAAAGTATGTTGCATGCAGTGTCTTAATTGACATAGGTCAATGTTTAATTTTAATATTTCTTTGTTGCAGTCATGCACTACTTGCCTGATTTTGCAGCACTAAATTTGGTAGTATGTCTACATTTTTTTCAACTAATACCTATTTTCAAGTCTCCAGACAGCATTGCAATTACAAAATTTAATGTAATTAAATTACATTTCATCATTATTAAACTTTTCCACAAGAAACAAAAGAACTTATCATTTGTCATCATGGACTTTGCAGTACATGCTTAGGATGAACTGGTTCCAAATACTGCTTTTTTTTCTTAAGCGGCTACACCACTGTACAGGACAGGGACACAGAGTCCCTAACAGTGCTGGAACTGTGTAAATATATGTATCAGATGACATGCAAAGATAAAGCTATTTTCATCATGTTCTCTGCAAAGTAACAGATGAGTTGTTGACACTTGCAGAGCACACACCACACTCTTACCAAGCACTGAAGCAGTCAAACAAGAGTGTTCCTGGCTTGACAGAAGGAAAAACTTTCATCATGAGGAAAGTCAAGCCTTGCGTCAGGTTCCTTCCCGTCAGCTTTACAGGATGTAGTTGTGTAAAGCCCTAAGCAACCTAGTCCGATCTCATTGCTGATGCAGCTTTGAGCAGGAGACAATTCTCTGAGTAGAGACCTCCTGAGATTTCTTCCTGCACTAATTATCCCATCATTTTATGTTAAATGTGATTAAGATAGGTATCCTGGAAAACAATGCATATATTAAACTCATGCATTCAGCAAACAGAAGTGATGTCTAAAGATGAAAGGAGAAATAGGAAAACCAGAAGGTTTGAGGCATAGACCATTTTTAAGAAGGAAAAACCCAAGACTGAAGTCAGTAAGAATTATTAGATGACATGAACTTAAATCTTTCACATATCTGTATAAAACTCTGTATACATTTTATAAATCTGACATTTACAAAGTGATAAAAACTGGAGGCAGTCTAAACTAAATTTATTCTCAGTAGGGGATTACATAAAGAAATGACAGATTTTTTTATTTTATTTTACTTCTTTTTAAAAAAGGTAAGTCTACTATATGTATTTTTTCTACAGAAGAACCGAGGATAGGTTACATTGGCAATACAGGATTAGGTTGCAAAAATGAGTGAACAAGTAAATACCTTTTTGTTACTGGAATGATATAATGTTAGGTACTTTTAATATCACTCAGCAACTCTATGAAACAAAATGAATATCAAATTTACAAAATGATAGAAATTTCCCGGTTGATGGCAACTTGTGTTCCTTTCTTTTGGGACTGTCAAGAATGAGAAAAATTCAGATGTGCCTCAAAAGCCATTTAAGAGAAAATTTTCAAGACCTTTTGGAAATGTAAACTATATTTGAAATGCAATGTAATCTATTAGAAATGCATCTCTTATAATAAAACAAAGAAGTGGAAAATACAGGTTGCCATATGAAGAGCTGCTTTTATAGTCCTCTGAGCATGTGAGTCGTTTCTACTGCAAATAGTTCCATTACTTCAATGCATATGGATTACTAACGAACGAACAGTGCTGTGCAAAATTAGATCTTATATAGTTTAAAAACTGCATTTGGATAATGATATATCAAGTGGGATGAACTGTTCCCATTATAAAATAGTTGCCTATCTAATTAGCTGTGTTCTGAACATTTGGTGTGCTTATATTTTAGTTAGGATAATATACTCTGTAGAATCAAAATTATCTTTGTTTTAAATAACACATAGACTAGAACATTCTTTGCTTATCTGTAGATCAGAGATATTTAGTACAGGAGTTGTGAACTAAATGAGAAAATCTATTTCTTTCTTCTGTACTAACCTAATGCAAGAAAATAGGGAATATAAGTCAGCACAGTGGTAAGAGTTAGTTCAAGAGTTAGAGGACTCAAGACAAGTTTGCTACCTAACACTGACATCCTTATAGCCCTCTGTGATTATTGCTTAAGATAATGCCAGTGTCCTGTATCTCTGTGAAATATAAAATTCCTCTACTCCTAACACCATCTCTAAAATATTTCCCAAACAATTTATGCTGCACAGACTCAATGCACAGTGTGTGACAATTATATCTAACTTTTAAAAGAATTAAAGTTTCTTTTTGGGAATTACAACACTTTAAAAAACTTTTTTCTCTTTTTTTTCCCCCCAGGGGTTTCCTTCTAGATTTTTTTTTAATATTAGTGTTATTCTTACAAAGAAATAATTCTTCTTTGGCATTTTAATAAAAACCTTAAAGCTTGTCCTTGAGTAGTTGTGTGTTCTATGTAGAATATCCTGCAAATCTTTAAAAGAATTTTACAGTTTAAGAGAGTGATAGTATATATGTCAATGGCTTATAAAATAATGCTTTTAAGAAAAATTGGAAACCCACAGAACAAAAATAAAAGCATCCTCAAGTGAAATGAAAAAGCAATAAATTAAAATCTTTTTACAAGTCATCCTTTTCGTATTTTATTTCTTATTCAGTAAATCAGCAATCCGTGGATTTTCACCTGTAAAATACTGCTGCAGGAAATTGCTCAATATGAATTATAAAGAGAACAGTTTAGTTAATTAAAAGTTTGACTAAGTAACAAGTTACTTAGATGACTAAATCCCAATTTCAAAATAATTTATCCACTTAGACTGTCTCATGAAAAATTAATGGAAAAAGACTCATGTAGACTTTAAATCACTTTTGCAGATATGGTTTGCTCGGTTTTAAATGTGTCTTAGCAAAAGTCATTTGATTTTTAAAAATAAATAACACTATATCCAAAGGCTTTTTAAGATTATGTCACCACACTCTGAACTGTTCCATGGCTATTGTCAAAGACAGCATGTGGCAAGAGACAGCCTAATGACAGCTTCTAATTAATATTGGTGTATCCAGAATCATGTTAAACAGCAGCAGTACAGTTAAGCAGTTCTTGAATTATTTATATCATATAAAATCTGAAAAACAGATTTTCTCCATTACAAAGAGCCAGATTTATTAATGCAACAGTTATATAAAGCTTACTTATTAGAAAAAGTGAAAATGTAAATAACATTTTGCATTCAGATTTAAATGTACATTATGATTAAAAAAATACACCTCTTTTGCAGAAATTATATATTGTATACAGTAAACTTTAGCAGAGATTTTATGCTTAGTAGTTCTATAATATATGGATGGCCAGCTTTTAGAAGAAGAAATGGTGGGAAAGCAAAGCTTTTTGATTATAGACAGCAACTCAAACTGTCCAGTAAATCAGAAAATCAGTGAACAGCAAAGTTCACCTAAGAACCTACCTGGTTGTCTGAGGAGTTGTAATTCTGGGGTTTTGATCAGTCAATGAATCTATATCTGCTCTACTGCTCCACTATAAGAAAGAAACTAGTGGAGAAATACAGATAATTATATGCATTGTATTTATCTAAAAATTGATTTAAAAATCCCTTGATGAATAGAAAAGTAACTACCTTTGCAATTTTTAAGGACAGTTAAATATAACTTGTCATAGAAACAGCTATCTAATCTATAATCAATATTTCAGTTATTATTATCTATCCAGTAAAATAGAAAAGTGAACGACAAAAAAGGCATCTCCTCCCAAAAGGTGGTCTCTTTTTTACCAGTATCAGATGATCAAATAAGACCTATTACCTCTCCTTACAAATTTTGCCTCATTTACTTTTTTTTAAAGCTCTAGCCTGCCTTCTATTTAAAGCTCCCATATGCCTTGAGAGATGCCATCAAAATTCATTTGAGTTCTCTGTCATATCAGTCAGTTTACTCTTTTGGTTAAAGCAACATTTGACATGTTTTGGTTCATGACAAACTCTTCTTTCCCCTGACATTCCTTACCGCTGCCAGTGAGAGGAAGGGAAGGAGGATCATAGTTGGTAGCTCTGGGGAAGAGTTTGGGACAGCATAGATCTAGTGAAGCTGGCCACCTGGCAGAGCAAGTGCAAGCCAGGATGACTAGGGTGGCAGAGCACACAACACAAAGCCCATAGAAAGCCAAAGAATGTAAGCAGGTCCATATCTAATGAGTTCACTACCACATGTATTTAGAACAACACTGATACTGTAGAATAAAAATAGTGTCATCCTCTCTTTAAACTGGATTTTTTGTTGCAGTTGTTACAGTCTATGTGAACTTCACTCTGGACAGGTTTGGGGTTTTTTTGCTTGGTAAATTCTTCTAGCTCCAGGCCTTCCATTTGTATCTTGTAAGGAGTCAGTGCCAGTGTGACAGAAATGTCACAAGGTTCTATGAAGCCTCCACAAACCCTCTCCCCTGAAGCTGTCCCCATCTTAGGCTCATCAGCTTTTGCTTTTAATCAGGTTTTGACTCATATCCCTATCTATTTGTGTCTTAAGTGAGACTACATGTCTTCCAGTTCATTTTAATGCAGTATACAACACTTTCAAATTCTTGTAAAAAGAAACAGAATTGGTTACTTCCTTTGATTTAACTGAAAACTGCAAAACAGTGTTTGGAGCCAGCATTTTCCTTCTGGAAGAAATCCAATGCTTAGAATGAAATGCTGTGCAAGCCTTCTCCAGTTGTTCTTCACACGTTCTGAAAGCTTCACTGTTCTATTTCTTACTCAAAGTATTTCTTGGTTTGTTATTCTTCTGCCAATGTGTGATGTTTCAGCTGGATTGCAGAATTATTCTCAAATATAAAACGTCACAAACTGGAGGCCTTATTGTTTCAGACATACTACATAGCAAGAGCAGGGGCAAAGAGAGCAAATATTATTTGAAAACTGCAACTGCATATATTTGTATATGTACATTTGTAAAATGGACATGAAGCCAAGGAAATTGTCATTTGTCATTGTCTTACACTGAGGAAGTGTCGTGATGTTATGAAATGTTAATAGGAAGCGTATTTGCAATCTGAATGCCATTAGACAGACGCAAGGCAAAAACAGAAGCTAGAAAAATAGGATAGAAAGATGAAAAAGATACAAAATTAAATCAGAGGAAATAGCAAATCACTATGCACCATCTATAAGTATAGACAGTGTGTGTATTTAATTCCTCCAGTAGAGGAAGAATTTTTATTTTTTTTTGTGACATTCAGTGAAATCTAACATGCTTCAACTGTTGAGTCGTTCCATATCTGGGCAATGGTCCCATAAGAAAGAAACCATCTCTATGGTGTATCTGTAACTCATTTGTAGCCACTTGGATTCTACCAGGATTCATAAGGGAGAGCTGTAAAATGAAGAAAAATGCAGCACAAATTACTCCACAAAATCAGAATTGACAGTAGTACATGACTCAGTGGCCGTGCTGTGAACATGCAGCTTACAAAAGAGAGGCAACTATCAGAGATGTTTTCATGCACCCAAAGTTGAAACACAAAGGAGCAAATATCCATGAAATTTCCATGGCAATTTTTGGGTTTGTTTCTAATTTTTATTTCTTAAAATGTGAAGTGAGTATAAAGAAAATGCTTCAGCACAGGAAATCTTTCAAAGCAGGAGACAATTCTCAACTTGCAGGTCAACTGATTCAGTGAAAAGTAATCATGCTGAATAGATTGATATAGGTGTAGCTTTATAACTTTAATATAAGAATTTTCATAGTTTTAAGAATAGACTAGTTTAAGAGAAAGCTGTAACTGTGTAAGCTGCTTGTGAGAGTAGCTGCAAAACTTAACCATAACAATGCAACAGTAACAGCCTTGAAGATAAAGAAGTAAGAATTTGTGTGGTTTTAGGAATAGATTAGTTTTGAATTTTAGCAGAATTTGGCTGTAATCACATAAGCTGTTTCATGAAAGTGGCTACAAAACTTAGTCATAATAGTGCAACAGCCTTGAAACTAGAGGAAGTAGGAGATAGAGTAGTTGTAAATAATGAGACTAACGACCAATTAAAAGACAGAGGATATCTTGTTTTCAGTGAAAAACTAACTACTCGGTGCAGGTGTTGGGAGCCCAGATAAGCATGGAGAAAACTGTAAAGAGCATGCACTGAGAGAGAGGAAGACGTCCAGCCTTCATCCCTGAAGACCCCCTGCGTGTCACTGAGCATGCTCTATCTGGGAGGAGTTAGTGTAAATGACTTCCTGGAAATAAATTGCATAACCCTGCCTTTTCTTAGAAATTATAATGAATATGTATAATTATCTGTATAAATATGAGAAATTTGGCTTTAATGGGCGCACACGTTTGGAGGAGCGATCCCCTGTGTGCCCAGTGCTGCAGTAAAGGATACCTGTTTAATAGTCACCAAGGCTATTGAGTTTTGATTCCGGCTTTCCGAGGCATCACAACCCTTAAAACATGAATAGTTCAATCACATTTAAACAGGATGGGGAAAAAAAATCACCCTGGATTTGCATGAACATCAAAAAAGATAAAATAAACTCCCTCTTAATCTCTCTCAAAACAGTGACTTACTCCACCCTTTATGATGTCCTCTATGCCAAGGCCAAATATACAAGACAATTCATATTCCATCTCTTGATTGTCTTCTGATCATTTAAAAGCTTTCTAATCTCATTGTTTGCGAGAAAACAATTGACCATAATAGCTAGGCCCTTGCTTAAAAATCATTTGATTTTCTTTGACTTATCCTTAAGTTAATGATGGTCTGCAAGCTATCATCAAAACAAGTTTCTGTGAATAGTGGCATAAGTTGAAATGAACTGTTTCATGAATGACCTAGATATAACTAAAATATTTGTGCTGCAACTGTATTATACAAGAACACACAGAATATCTCAGCCATATCTAACCAGTTAATCTTTAACAGATGAAAGACATTGGCATAAAAGCTGAATTTCTGCCCCCTTTTAATACATTCTGAAACTAGAGGAGAGCACAGTAGGAAGTCCCTACCATTACCTAGTGCCTATAGATTACCATTGAGAAGAACAGCATTCTACACTCTATACTAGATTTTCACTGTATTCTCTGACACAAACAGTACGAAAACATGCTGTTTGAAGTACATAATTATAAACAAGGCATATTCTTTGCCAAATCAGGCTCCAAACATAAAAGGTAAAAAAATTGAGTCAGAAATTACCGAATATCCAAATGTAGTACTAACGTGACATGATTAATTAATATTACTTGTATAAAGTTATTTAAAGGTATTTATTTCAAATATTTAACCAGGAAATTACCACCAAGATTAAAGGAATTACACTTAGCCTACAGCAACAACATGCTAACATTTCCAGTATCTAAAAGCTAATAATTTACATTAGGGATAAAACTAAGCACAGTGGATATTAGCAAGAAAGAAGTTATGTGGATGTCACTGAGAAGCAAGCATTTATTATGGGTGTCAAGACAACAACTACCTCACATGTGAAGAAAATAAGGCAAAGAGTCTAATTTTATCAATGAAGTCTTTTTCTTCCTGGCATGCTTGTGTCCCCTCTGACATCCCATCAGCTCATCTCAGCATTCAAAGAAACAGCCAAGTCATTGCAAAGCCAATAGAAAGGTTGACAAGAGCTGGCAAGCCCCTGAAAAGGTATGTAACGCCCAGCCTGGCTTTCATCTCAGTGCTCAGGGGATTAAAGGTATGGGTTTTTATCTCTTTTTCTGCAGTCTAGAGAAATATTTCATGCTGGTTAAAATCTAAGTATGCCATGGTCATTATGTTCTTTAATAACACAGTTTCTTTTTCTAATAGTTTGATTACTTATCTTAGTAGATGAGCAAAAAAAATAGTATAGGTATTGCCACATCAAGAGGGAAAAAATTCAAAATCCTTATGCCCTCAGTTTTTTTCTTTTCGGACAAATCTTGCTTGTAATTGCCTGTACCTGGCCTCACAGAGGTATCTTGTATTACCTTTCTAGCGTAGTCTACTTAATTTAGATAATTTCTACTTAATTCCTTACTAGATTTTTTCATATACTATTCAAGAACTCTTTCACTGCTCTGTAAATGCCAATCTACCCTTTCAAGTAACTCCATTACTAATTGGTATGGAAAGTCTATGCTGTGCTATTAGA
>VZTU01018066.1:0-25167 GCA_013400835.1 Zapornia atra
CTTGCTTAAAAATAAATCAGAATTAATATTTATAGTTGCCCTTTAACAACACAGATTTAATTCTGATCACATGCAATATCTTCTGAATTTCTTGGTAAGTCTTTATTTAAACTAAACAATTTATGTTTACATCCCAAGGCAAAAGCAAGCATTCCAGAAATTATAATAAACTGAAGTAACTATAAATATATAAACTAGATATTGGGTTAAATTACTTTCCTTCAGAAGTGGAGAAAACAGCTTTGTGAAGTATTTTTAACAGAGGGACCCTAAAATGCTGGATTGTTTTGCTCTGTTCAGCCAGCGCTTCTTATGGCCCCAAGCTCAAGACAGGCTCAGTTGTTTGCTAAAAACATATATTTGTGCAGCAAACAGTAGGTGGTCAAGTGTCAGTCTATACTCTCCTGACAAAATGGAGCAAATCCAGCTTAAATGTGGAGCAAAGCTTGGAGAAAATAATGAAGCATGAAAGTTTAGCAATTCAAATGTTACCTACTACAGTTCAGTATTACTTTTCTAAACGAAATGACATCTTGACATCCTGCCTCTCTGCATGGAACACATGTAACACATCCTTCTTCCACCAACCAAAAACCCAAATATTATTCTGAATCCGTATCAGTTTAACCATAATGCTTATGAAATAATGGAGTAATCAAAGCTCCTGATCTCTTAACTATAAACACAAGGAATTAGAGGCTAATTATGTGGTGTGATTTTTTTAATCACTTTGAGTAGAAAGTTAAAATATTTTAGCAAGTTTTATTCTTTTCCAATGGAGTTAATTTCCTTGGTAGTTTTTTTTTCATAATTTATTTTTACGGGAGTTAATAGGAAAAACCCACCTACACAAGGCTTTCCTTTTAAAAGACCTTTTACCACCACTTTTAAATTGCCTAACTCCTTTTCAATAATATATCTAGCAAAGAAGCAATGATTGGCACATGCAATTCATAAAGCCATCTCTCTACACAATAATGTATTTATTAGATTTGCTCTTTTACAGTACTAATCCAAATTAACAGTCGATTTATATAGGAAATTCCATTACTTTAGTTTTCTTGTGACAATGAATGAATGAATCTGTTTGCTTTAAGGACATATCCACAGAATGGAATTGTAGAAGGTGCTAGGCACTAAAGGCAATGACTTTAAAAAAAAAAAAAAAGTGTGATTCAAACAGCCTTCACAGAAACTTTAAACTAGGTTAAAAAAACCCAAATAAACAACTTTCAGAAGTAAATATAGAGACATCATATATATGCCCTCATTTTTTAGATATCTTGTTTACAATATTATAGACTTGCTACCTTTGAACTCCTGGATTAGTCTCCTCAAAACAAAATTCATTTTTTCTAACAAGAGAAGTTTTGTTTCATTTAGAGCCACATGCATCCGTCCAAGACAATGCTTTTGGAGATTTTAGCTATATCTTGCCAGTTGCAAAATACAAAAGAAGAAAAACAGCAAAACAGTAAAAAGCATGTGATGTTTCTTATTAAATCCGGGCATTATTTTCCATACTGGAGATGGGTTGTATACAAGTCATTTTGTTTTCTGCACAACTTGGAGACTCAAACATAACAGAAATGCTGTTTTTTATGGTCTAAATCTGTGCATAAGATATTTGACTTACAGGTTCTCTTTACTGCTTGCAGTATCTGTGTGCCACATCCCATACCCATTCAATTAACAGAAGAGCCATTTAGTAGCTTTGTTACAAGAAAATCTGCATGTAGGAAAAACTATAGTGGCTGTGTGCATATGAACATGGTATTTGTCCAGTAAGGCATGATAAGGACTTAGCTTAGTCATGTAAAGGGAATTGAATGGTTTTATTTTCAACTCTGATATATCAAATAGCTTGGGCATAACACATACTGCCCTAAATACCTTCTGGGATTTAGCATACGCATACGCATGCACGATAGAGAAATGAATCTCTGTTATTTCTTCACAATTAATTGCTTTTATTGACATTTCATGTATTTTTCCCAATCCTCTCTCAGCCTTCATTTCCAAAGCAAAAATTTTCATCCTCTTGAACTTGTAAATGTTCAAGGATCATGTTTTGCAATAATCCAGGAATATCATAGACGGTTTTACAAAGAGGGTGGAAAAGGTGGTTAAAAGGGGAAATAAATAAATAAATAAATTTTTACACTTTGCAAAATTATATATTTCTATGTCTTTTTTTCCTTCATGGTCATATTCCTCTTAAGATGAATTTCAGGGAACACTATTTCCCAGAAAGACTTAGAAATTGAACTCTGCTTAAAATCGGTCTACGACAGAGAACAGTGGCAGAGGATTTGTATGGAGACAGATTCATTGCCCCTTTCTGTGACAGACAAAAGTGCCTGGACAAATCTGTTCTCTCTGATGTAACAATATGGGGAAACTTCAGCAGGAAATCAATGCAAGTATCTCCTTGTGAGTCTATAGAAGGTGATTATTACATGTTTGTAGTTTAAAATACTCTTAGTTGGACACTGAATGTCACCATGTTTCCAAAGATTCATTGCAGAAATAATCAGTATTTTGTGCAACTTTTGGAACAGTGATTTTAAAAAAAAAAAGATGTTCAGAACTCATTCTACTTGCCTGCATGGCATCTCAATTTGTGATGGCCTAGAAATCGTAAAGTTTCATCCTGAGATGCTATTTAAAACATTTTATAATGAAAGAAGATTTAATAGCCTTTATATCAGCATAGAGGTTAATATTGTCACCACCTTTTTATAAATGAAAAGCCATCTATCCTGGTCTAATTCAATATACACAATTGAAATCAATGAGAGTTCTATTTAAAGAGCAAGGGTAGAGAATGATGCAAAATGTCAAGAGCTTCTATTTATAGGTACTGAAATTGTAAGAAAAAAAAGAAAAATAAAAGAAAAAGTCAGGTTTGAAGAGAACTGATTCTTTTGAAGTAAAAATATTATCTTACTGAATAAACATAATCATGCAAAAGCAGAAGCTCTGTTCAATGTCTTAGGGACTGTCCTTGAGACTTACTTTTTAAATGTTTAGAATTTGAAAAGGACAGAATTTCACTTGACCTTCCATACAGTATAAACCGTAGGAATTCCATAAATTGATATTATATTTTCCTTTTAGGATGAAGCAGAGATTTCTTTTAAACTGAAGCTGAAACCCACACATTCATTTGTGCTTCTTCTGTAGCAGTATCTGAGTATCTTAGTATTCTTCTAATACATTTCTTAGAGATTATTTAAGTAGTTCTTAATTACTAGATAGGATATTTTTGTTACCCAGAAGAAACATATCATCCACATGAGACTACTTTTACCTTTTTACTTCACTTTGGGATACTGACTTAGCTATAACGACGTCTTTATAATTGAACTCTAGCCTAGCTTGCTCCATTGCTATTTCATTACTGTTGGTTACATGAATTAATTGGTGCTACAATATAATTACTTTGAAAGTAGAAAAGACCAGGCTGTTGCTGGAAGTTGATTTTTGTATGACTAATAAAGTAGAAAATTTAAATCACTGAGAAATTAAAGTTTAAAACTATCACAAGGCACTAGAATTGGGCAAACATGATAGTTTTACCTTTTCTGTTGAAGTAAGAAAAGACGAACAGTAGATACAAGCTTATTTTAATCGCTTATAACAGCGGAAGCTGTATCCCCAAAGGCCGCTATGCTGTTTTATGCTATGCTGCATTGCCTCTAAAAACCTGCTATATTTTTCTTAGATGAAAATATCTATTTTCAGATTTACTATTGAAATACTATTATTGCATATTTATTGCTGGGGATACGCTGCAAATTCTTCATAGACTTTCAAACTCTTTACAAGTATTCAGGGGCAGAGTCTATAAAACAAACAAACAAACAAACAAAAAGATTAACTTCACCCAAAACATTAAATCATTTTGTCAGAATTAATTGTCTTTGATACACTTTGGTCAGCTGAGTCCTAGGAACCACAGATTAAGTCTCTCTTTGCTAGGCCCTGTGAAGAATTAATATAAACACAGACACATGACCTAAATCAAACACATAATGCTGCATGAATCCCTCTTTCTCTTATCAGAAAATAACCCACTCTTGCTCCATGACTTAGGGCCTATTATCTTCTTATAGAAGATAGCAGAGGATACTATGATGGCAATTCGACTTACATGAGAAATACCATCTGAGACTTCCTTCCTGGCTTGTAAGAGAAGATTACTGTTCCAAAGAAAACACCTATTGATATATTCAGGAGCTAAGCTTACTTTCCTTCTTTACGGTTTTAAAAACATCCAGCAGACAGGAAAAAAAAATGCATTCTGGAGAAGCCACAACTGACTAGAGTTATCCTTTCTTCTTTGGACAGTTTCAAAACCCAGCTAAAAGCCACTTTCAGGAAGAAACTGGCTTTTAGCCAGTTTAGAAAAGATAATTTTCAAAGTTTTTCAGTTTAGCAAAGCCAATGAACTTAGATGGTTCATAACATGGATTCAGGGCAGTCTACAGAAGTAGATGTCTTTCAGTGGTCTCCTCTGCTGCCACTGGTGGATGGGAATCCTTTAATTGTCCTATACTGCTCTTTGACTCTCATACTCCAGCTGGTGACAGTGGCAGAACAATTTACTGAATGTATCTGAAAGTTTTCTAAACAAAAAGCCAAAAATGTGCTGCTAGGGATCATCATCTAGGCTGAAACCTTCATCTTCAGAATCCTAAAACAATCATTATCATCCTCATTCTATTCCATATTTAGATGCAGGTGTGAAGTGAGATGCAACATCTGGAAGATCACACCTGCATCACGTGTCAGTAACACGTGCCAACATAGCATACAACTAACCACAAACTATAACTTGTCACACTTCCTCTCTCCAACCCTAGCTCACGTCCTCCCTTGGCCCAGCCAGCCCCTTTACCTCACACCACCTGTGTTGTGTACCAAAGGTGCAAGGCCCAACTGCGGTAGGATGCAGCTGCCTAACTTTGGCTCCAGTTACAGACAGAAGTAGCATAATTGATCATTAGTAGTTCAAGGGTGAAAGAAAGTAAATACCAACATAAAAAGGTATACAACCCTAAATTAAAAAAAACACAAACCCAAAAAACAACAATAAAAAAACTGCCAAAAAAATGGAGAGGCTGTTTGGTGTGGGTGGGAACAAGCGGCTCATCAGTGCCATCCACATCAGCGCTTGGTGGTAAAGGATATACACGTAGCAGCCATGAAGACCCCTTCCAGGGAGCTGCAGGTACCAATAGTCCCTCTCCTAACTGCTGCTTTCCTGGCCAGCAAAGGTTCCTTGCTGCCTCATAGGAGTGGTGAGAATGTTACTGCTTAGCCTAAGAGCTCCTTAGATCCATCATGTATCAGGCAAGAAACTATTGGTTTACACTTTCAAGTTACTGATGTCCTGTTTGCAGAACTTCTTTGCACCTTGCTGAAGAAGCCAAAATAAATTGATAACAACCTCAACTACAATTACAAACTTTGTCTGGATGAATAATACTTGTCTGATAGAAACTTGGGATAAGGTTCATATGCTGAACTTTGGCAAAGGAAAAATACATTGAGTTTTATCTATAACATTATCTCCTTTGTTTTAAAAATTGTGTATCTAAAATGGTTGGCACAGATTACAATGTAAAATCGGTCGTAATTTAGGATGTTGAACTATGATAGTTTATATTTTATGTAAAGAATGTGTTCTACTATCTATTGCTGGCTCAGACAGTGCATTTCATCCTAGCAGGTTACAGATTGACCACATATAATATATGCTTTCCCACCTCCTGGCTTCAGCAATACAACACACCTGGGCATGAAGTCACCAACCTTCAAGAACATACAACGCTTACACAAGACAGCAAGGACCGTACTCAGAAATAAAAGAAACTGAAGATATACCAGATCCCTACACTGACTGCTTACAGAACACAAGGTCTTTATTGTTTTCTACAAGATCACAAATGTTTCGGTGTAGGGCACTGAGGGAATATATAAAGCAGTGGGACAAAGGACCAAGTTCAAAATTTTAATTTCTCAGATAGAATGGATATTCTATGTAGGTATATAAAGTGCTTAAAGAAGACATTAATCAGAACAGGTCTGATAAGAGTTTGGAATTAACCAGAAAGAATGGACTTGGCAACGATTTCTATTCCAAACATTGTCTGCATTTTTTCTCTCCTGCTTCTACTGGAACCCAAAAATCACATAAATATATTAATATACATTTTTCTTGGGTAGTTGTCAGATCTTCTAATGAATTATAGCAGGATGCACATTCAATGTGAAAGGTCCTCCTCTTTCAGGTTTATAAGGTCACTTTATGAGCTCACAGTCTATAAGCCAAACAGTGGAATCCCTAGCTGTACTACTGGTGTACATGTTTGTCAACTTAAGGAATGTTCCAGTACAACTGAAAACTATCACATTTTAAAGACTGGCTTGAAGAAAAGAGAGTTTTAGATCTTAAACTTTTTTTTAGATTAAGACAACCTGCAGCTCCTATGAAACACTGAAATACCCTTTCTTATCTATACACAACTTTGTGCTTCTCCATTTTAGTTGCACTTTTTGTTAATACAATGGAGAGTAATCGACCTAAACAAGGCACTGTCAGTAAGTCACAAAATTAACCTTGTTTAAGTCAAATGTTATTGATAAAAATGAACTTAACAATCTCTCGTTAGTTTGTTTTATGACAATGAACTTCTGCCACATTTTTTCTAACCTGTCATCTTTTGTTCTTCCGCATGTAAACCTGAACCACATGCTGTAACACAGTCGGAATGAAGAAAACCTGTTGTGGTCAATCAGAAGCAAAACAAACCCATAAAATATGCAACAAAATCAACATGACACAAACATGATAGATCATATTTTTGCTTTTGTTATGTTTCCTGGTGCTTACACAGGTCTGTTTTTCATTTAATTATCACAAGATGTAATAAAGTTTGAGGCATGCCAAGGGGAAACAGGTCATTACTGAGAGTTGTTAACCTCTTAATACAATCCCTTGCTCTTTTAATCACTCAGTAACTAAATTCATGAGGTCTTAAAGGTTAAAATAATTTTCCCCAAACCATAGTATCTATTTTCTTTCTTATTTTCCACATTTTATATACCTTATAAATATGTTATTTTTAATTAATTTCAATACATTTAAAATATTCATTTCAATTACTGTACACTTGAATGCAAAGTAATGTGAAAGGATGAAGTACCGGATGCACGATAAACATATTTTTTTCCTTAAAAATACAAAATGTGTTCACCTTGACAGTATCTATGAATTCTCTTAAGTAACACTTTATGACAGGAAATCTTCATTACAGACATCCAAGTGCTTCCAAGCCATAACCAAAGAGTCTTCTTTGTCTTGTTGTTTGAAAAGGAACCTAGTCTAATGGCTACCAGCATCCCAGAGTTAACATGTCATGCAATACTCAAGATGATTTTCTTTGAAGGAATATGATTATGTATGTAAATTGTATTAAAATAAATAGGAATAAGTTGCAGGGTAAGAGCATACAGGTGTTGATTCAGACATAGTAGATAAAGCTATACCCAAAGTTACATAAGTGTCAAGGATTAGCTGCAAAGATAAATTTCTCCATTAGATTTCTCATTCTCCCATTGTCACTTTTTCCCACCTTACTGTCATGTTTAACACCTACTTCTCCTTCCTTCTCTTAAACTCCTACACACTCATACACAAATATACTTTCATTGCTACCATCAACTATTTAGCCCATATGTTCAAGATATTTTCAAGAACAGATAGTAGTTTTCAACAAAATTTCTTACTAAAATGAATTTTCTTTACTATGCCCTTCAGACAATTACATTTTATTATGAATTATTATGTGATAAAAATACATAAAGTGCAATGCAGTGCATTTTTCTAACACAGCAACAGTATAATTTGATACATATGCATATGGAATTGGGCAAAAATCTAATAACTAAAATAAAGCTAAGTTTCATTGAGATGTTAGACTTTAGGTTCTGATTCAGAACTATGTATGTACATTATTACACATTTAACTACATATGAAACTGTTGGGTTCAAGTCAACTGGATGTTCATGTCTCACAAAGACATCAACGTTTTTACTCATATGTCTTACATTACAAGTTAGTAAGTCCCCTGTCTTTTGTTCACTGATGAAACCACTGACACAAATAAAATAAGTTTTCACTGGCTGCATCTTGTCTAGAGGAGAAATGTATTAAGAAATACTAAGTTTCTCTTGCTAATACAGAGATAAATGTAGATTAGCATTTGAACACACAACTTTTTACATAATAGTACAGATAATGTTACGAAGGTCTCAAGTGGACTTTTCTAGCTTTCCCATTAAATCAGTTTTAAATATAAATTCTGAGTTGAATCTGAATTTGTTTAAAAACATGTCTACTGTTAGCTTTTTATAGAATTAGTTTTAGAGAACAGATGGATATTTGAATATCTTCTTTAAAAAAGAGCATTTATGTAAAACTTTAGGTAGAAGAAAAGGTTGCACTTAGAGAAAATAGCCAAAAGGAAACTACAAACAAAAATAAAAAAGGATGACTGACATTTTTCAGGTTACCTTTTAAGGACTAACCAAGTTATCTATAACTGAAGATACCATCAAGAAAAAAACTTTGGTGAAGCCCATCTTTGCAAACATGTGGGAAGATCCACATAAACCTCAAGTATGCCTTGCAAGTTCCTTGGGATTTCATTTACCTTACTTTCCATCCTGTTTTCTAGTCATATATACAGTGTATGCCTTCAGTTATTAAATGTTTCCAGACATCAATATTTGTTGCCAGTTCGTTTTTTGGTTAATTTTGGAATGTAGATGCTACATCTCATTTTATCTTTTTTTTCTCTTTTTTTTTTTTTTAAATTTTTTGAACTTTTGTGGAGGTGATTTATAAAAAAATCAATTTGTAATGTCTTACAGAAACCATTATATCAAGAATAGAATGGGCTTTTTCAAAGCTCAATTATGCTTATATTCAAAATTATTATGGATTAAATACTGTTCCAGCAATGTGTTGGGCAAGAAGCAAAATTATTAGGACAATGCAGATTGGAATCAAATAAAATACAGAGCTCAAATCTTTACAATAAAATGAGTTTCTTCCCCCCTTTGTTGCATAGTGTAATTATCTCATATTCACTATGTGCCTTCTTTTTTCCCTTTCCTTTATCTCTACATTTTTATCTGCCTTTGTAAGCTAAAGAATGAACAGTTCTAATACAATGAAAATTGAAGCATTTTCAAAGAGATTAAGCAAGAACTAGAGAAATAAAAGAACATAAAGCCAGCTACTTCCGGCCTTACTCAATGCAGACTTTAAGCAAGACTCTGCTGACTAATATATTGCATTGCTGAAGGTCAGCAAGATCTAATGTTTGGCTGTGCTGAGAAACAAATGAAACCATTCATTGTAAGCTGCCGTGAACAAGCAATAGCAAATACATCAAATGGAAATAATGGAAAACGGTGCAGAATGAGCAAAGTTATCTTCAGAAACAACACAGTGCTGCAATTTTCTCATATACCTCCAAACACCACCACTGCTATGCAATGTGTATCTCTGTTCACGCCTAGGATATAATCTAAATATATTATTCACTATCTAGTCATCTAATTTCTCTTGTTGTCAGATATGCTTCCAAAATTGGTGCATAATATTCCACATATTAGTTATGCTAACAAGGTTATTAGTTATGCTAACAAGGTGTACTTCATCTGGCTAGGATGAAGGTAATTTTCTTCATAGTCGTGTTTTGGATTTGTTTTTAGAATAAAAAGAATATACACCAAATAAAAGAACCATAGTAACAATAGAAATTGGCTAAGAAAAATTCAAAATTCAAGATAACATGGAAAATTAATTAATTTCCAAGAAAGAAAAAAGATTGAAGTGTTATACCAGTCAGGCAAGATTATTTTTTTACTCTAGAAAAACAGTAAATATCAATATTTAGCCTAAAATAAAGCTTGCAATTATTGACACAATTCTAGCATGTATCCTTATATGTTGATGACAATTGTTCAACTATCAGTAAGGATCTCTACATTTATTTTTATGTACTTTTAAATTAAAGAAAAAAATGAAAAAGCAAAGACAGAGGTCACACTGAAGGGGAGAAGAGGACATTGTAGATCAGAATTCAGCTTTCCAAAAAGAGCTTGTACTACTTGTCTTGAAATATAGTTCAACTTTCACCAAGAGAGCATTACAGGCCAACTGCTTTTATTCTACGACAATGTCACCAAGCAAATGCACCAAATGATACAATTTCTTTTATGATAAAAAATAATTTTTGATGAAAAGCAACTGTTCCAGCAGTCCACCACTCTCCAAATGAAACTCCACCTATAAAAGCATAAACCACAGTGTCACTTTTGGAATATATGGCACACAGGGTGAATACCTTTACAACTGTAGTTATTGAAAAAATCAGTTTCTCTGCCATGGCCCTTTTTTTTTTTTCCCCCAGATGACAGTAATAACTGTCACTTGTTAAGTTTATAAAAAAGCTGTAATTTAGATTGTGCCTTTTTACCCTTATTTATTTAAGGTAAAATATTTACCCTTATTATATAAGATGCTGGAACAGGCTGCCCAGAGAGGTGGAGGATGCCCCATCCCTGGAGATGTTCAAGGCCAGGTTGGATGGGGCCCTGGGCAACCTTGTGTAGATCCAGGCCTGGAGGTTGGTGGCCCTGCCTGTGGCAGGGGGGTTGGAGCTCTATGATCCTTGGGGTCCCTTCCAACCCAGACCATTCTATGATTCCATGATTTCTATGCAGAAATATAAATGCTTTGACTATCAATTTCATTATCCATTTTTAGACACTGGATCACACATCAAAATGACACTCCTAAATAAATTACTTCTTTCTCTACAAAATTATGGGGAGGATTTTGATCTGTATAAACATGTATTGCATACGAGTAAAACCTTAAACATAATCAGGTAGCTTCTTGTATAATGTTTACATAAAATGGACACACAGAAGAGCTAGTTTTTTCTTTAAAGACACGCCCTCTATCCATTATGTAACTTTAAGGTAGATTTGTACTTAGATCTAAATTGTACTAATTAACTTCCTGAAGTACTGCTATGGGGCAGGATATATACAGTGTACTGGCTGTGTTACAAGAAGAAATGGGCAACTCCAGCTTCAATCTAATAAAAGTGGCCTGGTCTAATAAATCAAGTTCTTTCCTGGGATACAAACAGAAGCGATTTTAATTTGTGAAACCTTAGAACTAAAATCCTACAGCGCAGCAGAGGGCAAGAGAATTCTCATGAGTTGTAGCTGTGAAAAGGGGAAGTGAGAATCCCAGTTTTGGATGAGGAACCTAAGTCCTACACAAACTCTGAGGGAATTTGTTTATGGGGCCTTCAGACTAACCTAATTAACAGTGATCTTCCCTGATAATAAATGCTAGGCTTTCTGACAAATGGCTGATGACTATAAACACAAGGAGCAGTGATAGCTGTGGGAATGAATGCCAGTAACCTAGGAAATTAAAATGAAGCACATGGAGCTGGCTGCTCCAAAAGCCATCAAAGGAAAAAGATGAGATGGTTCCCCTGGAGAGGACACCCACCGAGGTGCATAACCAGGGGAACTCTCTCCCTAGGAAGTCATGAATATTAAATATAGTGATTGGGATATACGACTTATTATGGGGGAAGAGAATTAGGGAACAAGTAGAGAGAATATTGGTATTGTGTAAAAGTTATTATGAGATGTTCAGGGAAAGGATCATAGACATGGAAAAGGAGGAGTCAATATGGACCTGTGAGGAATAAACATAGGAAAGTAGAGGGAAAAGTGGACAAGAGGCTGGTCGCATGTAAACAGTTTGCTAGTCCGTATGCTTGCCTGGCTGAGCCCTGATTGCACTGAGGCCCACCTTATCTCCTTAGTGAAGTCTGTGTTCTGTGTGGATGCACTCTCAGCTCTGAATGTGTGTACATGTGGGGGGCAGTGAACTTGGATTTGGGACTAGTAGAGGTCTGAGTGCCAGGAAGCGGAGTTGGGACCACAAATGTCAGGGGCTCATAGGTCCAGTCCTGCAAGTAGGGGAGATGGTGGGGTGCAGGGGGTCAGCTACTGCATAGGCTAAGACCAGGCATAGGAGACACTTGTAACATGCATGCTCTGCTGGAACAGAAGAAAAGGCGGCCTCCATAACTTGCTTCCCTAAAAACATAAACAAAAATAGGATTGGGACAGAACATCACCCACGCAGAAAAATAACAAGGAAATGTTTGTTTGAATCATTTGTTGAGAAACACACCAGTATGTGTGTTCATTCATGATGGTAAAATTATTCAGATGTTACACTGTGCTGCTGTTCACTTAGGCTAGAAAGAAAAATTACAAGCAGTGGCAGTTACCTCAGTGTCTTGTTAAAAATTAAATTTGGATAAATAAGTATCTAATTGCATTTCTACGTAATCAAATTCCTCCCTATATGAAAAATACCCTGCTATATTCAATAACTGAAGTTAGTCTTTGTTTACATCTCTGGCATCTTCAGTAATCATTAATCATCCTATTGCAAACTGGCTGATAGTTCTAGTCTGGAACTTCCCCTTTTAACAAAGATTTTTATAGAAAATGTGTATTCTACAAATGTTACAATTTTCAAGGGATTTTCAAGGTTTTGCTAAAAATATGTAATTTTCTTTTAGAAAACTGTTCCCAGTTACATAGAAACATCCATCCTACAAGTCAAACTGCCCTGAAGCCAAAGCTACCAGGTTTCCCAGCCTTCTCAATCCAGAACTAGACTGATCAGGAGATACAGGCCCCACAGATTTCAAATTCAACCAAGTGAGCATTTTTTTTCAAATATCTCAAAACCCATTCAAGAGCAACCTAGAAATCCTGGGAAGCCTAGATGCCAGGTCTACAATCTGTCCAAGAGGCTCTATAGACACAATTTTTAGAACCTGGGATTTAAGAATGTTTAGGAGCTTACAGAGAAAGAGGAATGGTCTCAAAAGCCTAGTTAAAAGGTTGAAATGTTTTTCTAAATATTTTTTTTTCATTTCTATTCCATAGAATGTGCCAGCTGCTAATAGCTGTTGGTTTTTTCCCCCCACTAGTTTTTGTTTCAGATTACTGAACAAAATTTTCCATTTCAAATATGGGGAAATAAATCTGTTTATAGAAGATAATATCTTTTCTGATATATCCCTAAACATAAAATCAGCTTCCAGATCTCCTGAAAGATTTTCCACGGGTCTTTAAAAATTACAGTTTAAAAAATATTAAGTATATTCATACATACACACACACGTGTATGCATATACATACTATATGTAAACATTTTTATCCAATGTTTAGTGACTGCTCCACTGAATTATGTGATTTCTCTGCTTTGGCCACCTGCTAGAGTTTCCTTTCCCTCCTCCTCTACTTCATCTGATGGAAATACGTGTTCTTGTAATGAAAAGCTTAATTTCTGGGCATTTATGTCTGGGTATGGTAACAGTTGCAAATGCACTGATTTATTTTTTCCCAGTGGCTAAGGCAGAGCAGTTGTGTGTACTTCCATCTGTCACTGACACGAGATGTGACCTTTTTAGATATAGTTTCTTCATCTGTAAAATGAAAATTGTATTAACCTACTGCACATCAGAACATTAACTTAATTAACATTTTGGGGAAAGAAAGCTTAGAAATAGTCAGAAGGAAAGCACTTACAAGATAAAGTAATATTACTGCTACAAATCAAAAGACATTTGGGCTGAATATATTAAAACAGTTCTTTCTAACATCAAGATTCATTGTAGAAAGAGACACCAAATTCCTCTTGATCATTCCAGTACCTTGTTAAAACATCTGAAGAAGGTTACTTGCAGTTTTGGCGCTGATACTTTCATAATGAAATCCTGAATAATCCTGAAGAATTGTCATAGCAGTATAGTTCGATAAATGTATAAATAAGGAGAAGGAAAGAGACCAAAGCCTCAGTCAGAAGCAAGTCTTGCATTTATTACTTTCTTAGAATTTCCTTAGCAACATGGTGAAGTATCATAAACACAGACATCATGGAACTACCACATCTTCTGTCTGAATAAAAGCACCAAATAGGAAGTGGAAATGCTAATAAAAAGTAACAGAAAAGTGAATAAACCTGCTAAAATAATTAAATAATTTAAAACATCTGCAACAATTTTTGGACAAGCTCCTAAAGATTACTACCACTTGGAGGAATGCCACCCCGACCTTAGCAATGCATGAATTTCACATTAATTTAACCTACAATACATAAATATTAAAGAATGATTCCTAAGTTTCTGACAGATACTACTTCAGTTACTACAGCCTATTATTATTGACATCTATTTCCCAAGTGAATCAAAATAATTCGTAATTATTTTAATATTTAAGCTATGCTAAAAACTAAAACTTACAATAAAATGTTTTGATAAAAATTAGGAAAACTACCTTGGGCTGTGACATAACTTTTCTAACTTCTTGTAATAAAATTTTAATCTCTTAAATACAATACTAATTAAGAATCCAAGAAGAAAAAAGTAAAGAAACAAATTCAAAGCCTAAATGCAATAATGACAATAATATAAATAAATAGTGAAAATTTAAAAAACTGAAAATGTAATAGCTACCATGTTGTGGTACCATGACTACCACGGAAAAGATCTCAACAGTATGACACAGTTTGACTCAGCCTTCCCGAGATATCTCCTTTTTCAGGTATAAAAATATCAAACTGAGATATTACTGGAAGGCTCATAAGAAATGAAGTTGAATTCATTTAATCCAACAAAGTAAAATAATAGAAAATAGTGAGATTAATGTAATTTTTAATGCAATTATTATTTCCAATTCAAGGAACAGTGACTTGAACCTACATATTTTGACTCTTAAACTCTCGTTTCTTTCACCATAGTCATCATCTTCTCCTTGTAACTCTCTCCATTCATTTCTACTTCTTAAATATCACCATAGGTGGTATTTTGAATTTTAAATGGTAAGCCCTTCACTGTGTGTTTGCAGACACAAAGAACAGTGTCTTTGTATTATGCTTCATAAAACACAACAAAAAGTAGTTAAGCACCTTGCCACATCCTTGCCTTGAAAAGTAGTTCAGATTTTTTATACAGCAATACCCACAAAGTTTTTCAGAACAAGTATACCAAGTACACATGCTCGTGTAGTTGCACATACTGTTAGCTGATTATATGTCTAATGTCAGTAAGAGAAAAAATTGCAATCCAAGATGAAGGAGGAGTATTAGTCCTTTAGCAGAGCTCTGTGCTACAACAAATTATTGACACCAAGTTAATGTGCTTATTTCAGGATCTAGTGAATGGAACTGTCCACTGGATTCAGTGGTGACAACACTGATCTCTAGAGATAAATTTAATACTTGGGTTTCTGGAGATATTTGATTCAATTAATAACCTGAAACTTGGATAACTGTATATAGCGCACACTTATAGCTTCTGTCCATTTTGTACAGCACTGCTTTCAAGTTTTAAATCTTTCTATAGGATTTTTTTTCTATGCAATTTGGACCTAACACTGGCATACATATATTAACATCATCACTGTATCAATAGTTTCAGCTCTACTGACTTACAAGTCTTACATTTCATCTTAGAGATAAATAGAGAGATCACCAAAGACAAGCACAGCCCAAAAGTTTAAATTCCTGTTTCCACAAAAAAGTATAGGTAGTATTTGTCTTTTATAACTAATTTTCTCAGTTATTTCTCAATATTGTAATAATACTGTTTATAATTGACTCATGTACCTTCACCACTGCAATACTTTCAAATTATTTTCCTCTGCATTTATTTTGAATTACTTCTCTAAGTTAATTAATATCTGAATCCAAAAGGGGATGGGGGAGGGGGGGCAGACAGAGTAAATGTACACGAGTCACCAGCTTTTTGGAGATTTTTAATAATCTGTTTAAAATTGGCAAATCAAGAGATAGAAAAGCTATTAAATTAAAATGTTCTCATGCTACCATGTAATATATTAATTAATGTGGGTATGCAATAGCTAAACCAAATTTCTGGAGCTTTCATATGGCCAGAGAAAAGTAATATCCAATATCCTTGGATCCATTTTGAGAATTTTTAAGTATATTTTTTGAGCAGAACTGTGGAGGGTTGACCGTGCCTAGAGACAAAGTGCCCACCAAAGTTGCTCTATCACTCTCACTCCTCATCTAGGCAGGGTAAGAAGATAAAATGAAAGCTTTGTGGGTGGAGATAAGGCCAGGGAGAGATCATTCAGCAATTTGCTTCACAGGCAAAACAGACTCAACATTAAAATAACTAAATAAATAAATATACAGTTTATTATCAAGAAAAACAGAGTAATGAGAAGTAAAACCAAATCTTAAAAAACCTCCCCTCACCCCTTCCTTCTACCTTGACTTAATTTCACTCCTAATTTCTCTACCAGCAGCATTTATCATTTAGCTTCCAGCAGCATTTCACAGAAGCCACCCCACAGTCCCCTGTTACCAAAAAGTTGACATGCAAACCCAAAACAAGAAACTAAACTAAACTAGTGCTGTGAAAATCCAGAAGCCAAAATGCAGGACTTGCTGAATTCCTTAACTAACCTTTCCTATAAGGTCCAAGTGCTAATGCCGTCATTAGGAACGATGGGTAGATAGCCCATATTGTGCATCTATCCTCCCTTAAGTGGAGAAAATGGAATTAGTTACACCATGAAAAACTAAACTGTTCATCTCACAGTTCTGTGAGCATGTATGTGTTTTGCTGTGCTTCCAGTTATGTTTAGAGTCGTTGCTTCAGCACAATGTCGTTTCAGACATTCCCTGCTCTCTGCCTTCCCTCTTCCTTTCCCCATATCTCATCCCCCAGGTAAGCATTAATTAAAGATTCTGAGGTAAAAAACAACCAGGCATTCAACACTGAGATAACTTCACTTTCTCTGACAGTGCCACCCTGCTGAAGTTGACAGCTACACACAACTCTGAATGAGCAAGAATAAGAACCGCATCTCAATCCATCATACAGTTTCACTGATAACACTGCATTTCTTTTCTCTAAGTCATTACTCACGTGGTTTTAGATTTCTTAAACCTTAAATCTTCTTCAGACACAGGAATCATTTGCTCTTTCCTGCCCAACCAGTGGAATCCTTTCAATTCAACAACAGTGTGAACCGAAATCTCATACTCTGAACAGTCTTTGGCTTTGTCTGGATTTGGAAGTATTCAGCATAGCATGAAAAGTGTTCCTTCTCTCACAGATCCAACTCCCCATCACAAAGGGTTTATTCTGTTTGTTACATACATCCTTACAACAGTTATACACATACTTTCAAAAAGTATCTACAAAGAATAATGAGTGCAAATGAAGATGAACTTCACACAAATTTATTGTAGAACTAGGAACCACTGTTTGGCACAGGCATTTCATCAGCCTTGTTACTTTGACCAGTGCTGAGAACTGATGTTTTATCAGTTATGCTTCTGTTCACTGATCTCAAAGTAAGGCTTATCATCACTCATTCACCAAAATACACATTCCTGCTTAGAAAAAAACCAAAACAACGAAGAACCTATCAGTCCTACATTCAGAAGCATCAAAATGCTACCATTATTTACTTGCAACTGTGTACAAAACAACCAAGAGAGCAAAGTATGAATCACTATAATCATATAAAGAGGATAATACTTGCAGAGGTAATGAGACATATGATAAGAACAATAGGAATTGTGATTTTACTTGGGAAAAAAAATCTAATAAAATAGTCTCTCAGAATTAAATTATAGTCTATTACATAGCACAGAGCTTTTCAGAACTGCAAAACTGCTGTCTTTATTTTTTAATTCTCCACGAACTAGTAGCTCTCATAAACTTTCCAAATTCAATTGTTCCTACCCCAGCCCAATTTTCCCATCCAATCTGTATTAATCCAATCACAGCACTGAATGGTTCCCATGTGAGAATGGAGGCCCTTAAGAGAAAAGGCTAGATGTAGTTAAGGTACTTAACAAAGACATCATACTTTTCGTAAAGAAATAAAATTAGAAATCTTTACCTCACATGGTCAAATTGTAGTGAATAATTTTAAATTTGAGTGTTCAGACTTGGTAGACATACTATTAATAGACTAGTAACAGTAAACAGAAAGATAAATCAGTATTCTTTTTCAAAACTCATATAGATTTTGAGTCACCCACGAGCCCAGACAAACCATAAATAGCAATGCAAAAATGGCTGAGCCACCAAGGGAGAAATATACATGAACGTACATGAGGATGGGAGCTGCCCTCACAAAAAATTCACAAGGAGACTATTCAAACTCACAGCAAGGAAAGCTGCAGTTTTCTGATCTATGCTGCACCTCCACTCCCCAAGAACTTCATCCTCAGGACTCCAAGTCTGACATATGTGGCCAAGAATGATTCAGCCACCACAGTCATTTCTCCCCCATTGTACACTAATCCAGTGCACTTGTAGAGTACACGGGGGACGGCGTTAGGATTTGCATGAAGCAAAACTGTCCCTTTTTGAAACAGGCAGCAGTCAAACTCAGAAAAATAGTGAGATGTGGGAGCTAGCGTCACCAAAGGTTTGCTTTCAAACCTGAGGGTTTAGAGCACCTGTGAATGCAAAACGGCTGCGTGCTCTAGCCTGACTCAGAGTGAGATTTCTCCAGGATTCCCATGGGTCAGATCAGACTGTGTTTCAGGTAAAGAATGATGAATGAAGCTCCAGGAATGGCTAGCAATATGATCAGCTTAATTTTTTTACCTTCCCATAGTATGTTGCTGTCTTGAAAGGCAGAGAGAACATGAAGAGTAGTAACTAAAATAAGAAAAAGCAAAAGAGACTACAGACATCAAACTTGACACTATCTCTATTGTACCAGTAGGTATTGGGTACTGGCTAAGACGCTTCCATTGCTTAATTCCAAGTGAAAAACTTGAGGAAGAAGAGATACTAAATCTACATCGATTAAGTTTCTTCTCCTGACTTTGCATTCTGAATTGGAATGATCGTTTACTCAGCTATTGACAATGACCTTCGTCATTAATTCAATTTAACTGAATTAAATTTACCTGTTTAAAAATTAGTCTTATTATTTGCTATCTTGTGTTTATGATATAAATGACTACAGGCCATTCTGGGAACAGTTGATACACGTAATAAGAGCATCCCTATGTTAGTACTGGACTTTTAAATCCTTACACATGCCTGTGTTGTCATCCTTGGGCATGGAGCACGGAAGAATCTAAATCCTTAGTTGTTCAGCTTTTCTAAAACTGTATTTCAACTCCATTTAATAAATCTCCTGGAGTCTTGGAAAAAATATAAGAACAGATCAACTGGGACAAGATAAAAGAATTCATGGTGATAACATGGAAAATATAGCCAGCAAACGTGTGTCAAAAAACCTGTGCACAATGGCTTGAAAAAGATCCATTATGTTTTCTGTCTCCTAAGTGAGTAATTAATATTATGTTATGTCATTGCTGCTGCTTTCTGCTACTGAGGTAAGTATATCTTGGTGATTGATGAGCAAACTGGTATTTTTAGGGTCAGACATCACTATCTGGGAAGTTATAAGAAAATAATAATTGTTGCTGCTATTATTATTAATTTCTGTTTTAAGTACAAAATTTCGTAAGAAATACATATCTTAACTCACTATTGAACTTGTCCTTTTATGTCCTTTTATGACCAAAGTCCTTTTAGTCTCCTAAAAACCTATATATAATGGTGCCTATGGACTAAACATAAGATGAACTCTGACATTTTTGGGAAAAAAAAATAACCTAACAAGAAGTAAGGGTTCTTATTCAAGGTACTCATTCAAGTATCATATTCCTATCTGATTTTGAGCTGCACAAAGTTTTAAAAAGCAGAAGCTTTAAAAACAAATTTTCTTTTTCTGTTACGTTTATGTTCTATACCACAGTCTTATTAACAAAATTTCGTGTAGGATTTCATGATCACCCATTATTACCTTCTGCGTTCCTGACTTCCCACCTTGGACTTCCTATGCAATATATACAGAATCACAGAATAGTAGACTCATAGAATCACTTAAGTTGGAAAGGACTGTCAAGTCCAACGAGAAGCATCTCAGAACTGTGACCCACATCTCTGTGGGAATTGGAATGATTTGCATCTTAGAGGCACCTGCAGAGTTATGATTGCACATTTCCACATTAGCTTGAGTTTCTGACCAAGCTGATTTACCTACTGCAACTAAATGCAAGGAGCTCACTGAGAAGAAGAGAATTGAATATTCAGATCTGTTCAGCTTACTTCTGGACAACCATGTATCATTCTATTTATCGTCCCTGGAGACACAGTAACAGCAATCTCACATTTTGCAAGAAAGACTAATATGGCAACAGCCAGTCAATGCAAAAGCAGCTACCTTAAAAAAAAAATATTTAGAATGTTATTATGATGTCAAATACTTTAAACGATCATATATTTGAAAGATTTACCATCTAGGATAAACCACAATGATCAAATTCTCCATTTCCTTCATTTGAAACCTTTCAATAGCGAGGACTCCCGGACACTTCTAATTTCATATACTAATAGAATGAACAGTTTGGGTTGAAGTGGCCTCAAAGACCATCTAGTCCCAACACCCCTGACATGGGTAGGGACACCCTTCCCTAGACCAGGTTGCCCAAAGCCCCATCCAACCTGGCCTTGAACACTGCCAGGGCATGGACAGCCACAAGTTCTCTGGGAAACCTGGCTTAGTGTCTCAAAAACATCACCTTTTTTTTTTCTCCTTTATATCAAATCTAAGCCTATCCTCCTTCAGCTTAAGGCCATTTCCCCTTTTTCTATCACTACACTCCCCAGTAAACAAGCCCCCTTCCACCACTGAAAGGCTGCAGTATCATCTTTTCCCCAGGCTGAACAAGCCCAACTCTCTCAGGTCGTCATGGCAGAGGTGCTCGAGCCCCTGATCATCTTTGTGGTCCTCCTCCGGACTTGCTCCAACAACTCCATGTCCTTCTCATGGGGCCCCAGAGCTCATTTAAATGGGAGCTGAATACACCCACAGTGTTAATAACACACCCAGTACTTGATACTTTATTGCCAGTAGACTTATGCTTGTATTTGGGTGCCAAGACAGCAGACTGTAATTCCAAGTCATCATTTAACTGTGGTCCAGGCCCCCAGGGATTAAATGTATTTCTTACTTGAGGCTATTGTGAAGATATCCCTTTAAAAAAGAAACAAACAAACAAAAAAAAAAATCCCCGTTAAAATAGAGGGAAGAGAGGGAAAGGATAATTTTTTTAAACTTTATATTCAATTATACACATACAATTATTAAAAAAAAAAAGGACAGTTCAGTAATTGGGTCTGACTGGCACAAAAAATATATAAATCAGTATCGTTTGATTTTTAAAAGCTACACAGTTTTTTGAGATCTTCCAAACCAGAATTAACACAGATCAGAATTCATATGTCAAAATAAAAAGTATTTATCTCTGGATTAGGTCAAAAATATTTGTATGATACTGTATATACTCTTCATTTTTACTAGTAATTTGTTATCTGCCATTCTCCAAATAATTGGTTACGTTCATTAACTACATTATTCAACAATTCTAAGAGATTTTTTTAAAAAAATGAGAAGGGAAGGGTGGGAATCAAATGAAATATGAAGTATTCTGTTGGTCATGAAGTTTAGGCATCTATGCAAACCTCTGGGTGCCTGGCCATTCAAGTGACTGTATACTACTCGTGTGAATGAGTATATTTGTGTGGGAAGAGTTCTTCAAAATCAGCTTCTAAGGAGCTAGCTAGAAGGAAAGAAATGTACAGACAAATGAAAAACTGGCAATACTGTCAGTCTGCCCTCTGGGTTCAGAGAACTTAAAACATGATGATTCTTAACAACTTGGTTTCCTTGGGAAATATAAAAAAATAAAATTGTTCAAGTCCCCAAGAGATCTATGATTCTCAATGCTTAAAAGCTTTTTAATCTGGATTTGTTGAATTATACACAGATTTGAGGACTTCATAATCTTCAAGCAGGAGGATTAATCAGTTAATACCTAGCATAAAGTGTTCCACGAATATATCAAAACACAGGCATGACAGTTCATGGAGTGTTTCAATAAGAAACAGGACTGAACAAAACTGTGAGGAGGAAAGGCATTCCATCATTTAATTTACTGAATAAACACTTTAAAAATATCTTTGGCATAAGTAATGTGTAATAACATGGGCCCTAATTTAATCAAAATGTTCTTGAAAAGTAGGTACTCTAAAAGCTCCGTTAAGTGTACCTCACAGTTACATATCTAAAGGCTCATATACAATGTCAGAAGCCAAAAAATGCTATTTATGATAATACAGCATCCAAACCCAAACTACTGTAAGACCTCTGGGTAAATTGTTTACATATGCCACCATGCCATTTGATGTGCTGCTCAGTGAAATAAGTGGTGCAGTTACGAGGACAGTAACAGCCTCATCAAACAGCACCAGCAGCACACACTGAGATTTAGGGACAGATTGTGCCATTATGTGGCGCATCTCACGTAAGTGGTTTCACAGCTACCAACTACTTACGATGCAAGCGGCTGTAGGATCACGTAGATACCAGAGTAAGGCTTCTATAAAGCAAAGTAATAAACGATAATTTAAAGCAAGATATTTTCCCTGTCTCAAATTTGCCTGATGCATTATGTTACAAGAGGAAGGAAGGGTTACGAAGTTACTGAAATTGTTTAAAAATAGATCAAATTTTTCAAGATGTAAAGTTCTGACAAAAGAGAAAGGCCATTAAGGCAGGAAAAATTAAAAAGTGCTGATTTCTGGGGACATAGGATCAATCTTTTTGTGTCGGAGTATGCAATCTTCCCCCAAGGGGCAAGCAACCTCTTTAACCTCACCTAAGGGACAAAAATTACACCTAACTTCCAGATTAGGAAGAATTGGTTTTACCTGCCAACCTGCCTTTCTCCTAATGATGACAGCTTGCTTTTTCTCGGCCCAGCTTTACAGTCCTGAGTTAAGTGAAGATCAGAAATGATCAATCTCTGTACTTATCAGCGGAAAGGAAGGATAAGGAATGCTGCGATTCATCTCTGACACAGCGATGCTAGCAGAGAAGCAATGCTGGTATCTTTCTCAAGAGCATGACGATAGCTAAAGGTCACATAAAGACTAGTCCACAAAATAGGAAATACCATTTAAGTCCTCCACCAACTGAAAGACATTACCCCTAGGACCGTGAATCATAATGAAGGGGCAAGCCTTGCTTCAGAAAAAATTCGGTTTCTCTTACACCCAGCCCTCTGATACAAGGCAGCTAACTGGTTTTTTGCTATTCACAGGCACTTTTGTGCACACACTCATACACACCACCCCCCCGCCACGCGCACACACTCCAATCGCTTCGCCCATCACAATTATCTTTTCCCCAGCGATATGTTCAAGAGACACTTCTGAAGGAAAAGAAATGACAGAGGGAAAAGGAATGGGAAACATCACAGTATCCGGTCTTGAAAGACTTCTGTGCAAGAGCTTTTCATTGATAATAAAGAATGGGAAATAATTATTAATGCTGAGCTGGCACAGCAGTCTGTAATTCTCCTACAAAAGAAATTTTGAGTTGCAACAAAGAAGAATCTTAAACTCTGTTAGTAGTGCATTGATTAACACTACTGACTAGACCAGGGAATTTAACTGGACTTGTTTTATTATGGCTCCATTCCTTTTTTTTTGTTTTAACAGTTCATTCTGCCATTTGCAAAGACATGCTACTTGACTTATTTTTTGAGCATTTTTTTGATTTAAAATTAATGTTGTGAGGCCCTCAAGAAATATCATAAAAGGTTTCAAAGCCAGAAAAATCTGATATAATTTTTATGCACAGTGAAGCTTGCAGCAGTGTATTTCAACTCTCATGATGATATCTTAATATTTCATAAATGTTCTTCCTTTCTTTATGAATTTCAGGTAGTTATCTATAAAGTAGTCTGAGTATTTGTTGAATAACATGTTTCCCTGGCACATAAAAGTAGACTTACATAATCAAGTGCTGCAGAATTATTCAAATGTTTGTCTGGATAGTTTACAATCTCCAATTCTGATGTGTTTTCCTCCCAAGATGATGCCATTCATGTTTTTACTTTTACAGATATCCATCTGATGAACACAATGGCATCCTAATTCAGAACAACAGGAATCTTTTGTGTTTAACTGCCATTTCCATTCAAAACAAGAGTTTTGTTTTTGTGGTAACAGTGGGGTTTTTTATGTGGTAACATTAATGTGAGGTAGAGTACTCTTACATCATCGCTGAAATCAGTTGGTATCAGTGCTGAGTGTTAAGAGGCTTGCTAGATATGTCTCTTAGTTGTTTGTTTGTTTTTTTAACTCTATAATGAATCATTTTCAAGACTGCAGCTTTTTAAAGCATGAAGTATATGTGTCCTTATAGTTTAAAGCAGAACAAAAAAAATCTCACTGAAGCTCCTTCCACTAATATCACAGAATCACAAGGTTGGAAAAGACCTTTGAAGATCATCAAGTCCAACCATTCACATCCTAAGCTAAACCATATCCTTAAATATATGATACAAAGCTGGGAGGGGTGGCTGACACGCAGGAACACTGCGCTGCCATCCAGCAGCTGGAGAGCTGGGCAGGGAGAAACCTAATGAAATTCAACAAGAGCAAGTGTAAAGTCTTGCACCTGGGGAGGAATAACCGTCTGTATCAGTACAGGCTGGGGGATGACCTACTAGAGAAGAGCTCTGTGGAGAAGGATCTGGGGGTCCTGGTTGATGATAGGTTCGCCACGAGCCATCAGTGTGCATTAGTGGCTAAGAGAGCCAATGGGATCCTGGGATGCATCAGGAAGAGTGTGTCCAGCAGGTCGAAGGAGGTGATCCTCCCCCTCTACTCTGCCTTGGTCAGGCACCACCTGGAGTATTGTGTCCAGTTTTGGGCTCCCTTGTATAAAAAAGACAGGGACCTCCTGGAGAGAGCCCAGAGAAGAGCTACGAAGATGATTAAGGGCCTGGAACATCTCCCGTATGAGGACAGGCTGAGTGAGCTGGGACTGTTTAGTCTGGAGAAAAGAAGACTTAGGGGGGACCTAATTAGTGTTTATAAATATCTTAG
>VZTU01018066.1:25803-48234 GCA_013400835.1 Zapornia atra
AGCTCTCCAGCCAGTCTCCCCCAAGCCTGTAGCACTGCATGGGGTTGTTATGTCCCACGTGCAGTACTCTGCACTTGGCCTTGTTAAGCTTCATCCCACTGGTCTCAGGCCATTGGTCTAGTCTGTTCAGATCCCTCTGAAGAGCCTCCCTACCCTCAGGCAGATCAACACTTCCTCCTAGTTTAGTGTCATCTGCAAACTTAAACCACAAACTTAAAACCCACAAATCAGTTAATTATATTTGTCATGTATTCATAATGATGGGGTTGTCTGAAATGAAGCCTAGGCATTAAACAGATGTTTTTATTCCTAGCTTTTCTCTCATTTGTTGCAATTAATTATGTCTTAGAAATCTTATCTTTGTATTGTCTTTTTTTTTTTTTTCTTTTTTTTTTCCCCCAAACCAGAGAGTTGCATGTTTATGCTATCTGGAAAGACATGTGGAACATTAAAAAAAATAGGACTCTGGTTAAATATCCACAATGTGTTGCCACACTAACAGACAAATACAAAAGCGATGTAACAACTTGGATGTAAAGAATTCAGCATAAACCAAAGCACAGACTAATACGTTTCCAGGCACAAGTCAGAAAAATGCTTTTCAGATTTTACAGGTAACTTTTCATAACAAAATTAATACTAGCATGTTATACCCTGAGGTAAGTCACTGTTTCTCTTTTTACATTCAGTGTCTTACAGTTTATTGACTCTAGCTCCTAAACAGTAAGAAGAAAAACCCTTAATGTAAGAATAATACTTCAACTGTGAACTTTGTGGCCTATTATGAATTCACATTTGAAACTTTTCATCAATGTTATTTTGTTGCTACCAGGTATCATCTTTTTGTACTCTTTGCCTTTCCCAAACATGATTTTTGCCACTATTCCTCAGCTGCACACCAACTAATAAATATAGAAGATAATTTTATTAAAACATGCATTGTCTAGAACTAGTACAAACTGTAAATGATGAGCAATTTCTAAATTCAAGGAATTTATAACTGGAATTCTGCTTTGGGCTTATATCTAAAATAACTGATAATGTTTAAACTACACATTAATGAGAGCCATAATGATGTATATCAACATTTTTACCATTATATACAGAGCTGGATTTGTACATACTATAGATAAGGCTAATTTGAGATCTATGTTTTGTAAAGAACCTAGATTATATTTTCTAAAGGGAAGATTATATTTATAATGTGACAATAAAGAGTATTTAGTGCACCAGAAAATGTATTGTCTTAATCACAACTAGTATAAAGCATTAAACAGAGTTAAAATACTTCATCTAACTACAATACAAGTGGCATAATCCCCTAAGAAGATTTTTCTCCCCAGAAGGATAAATTTTAATTGCAGGTTTTTGTTGGTACAGAGAGTTACAGAAGACAATTTGTAGTTACAAAAGCTCTACAGACCAGTAGGAGATATATTCCCAAACGTGACTGGTAGATCATATGCTTTAGAACGTAATGAATGAAAGAATTTAATTTCAAAATTAAAAAACATCTACCATATTATATTACTAATTAGCATATACATCTGTTCATTAACAGGGATTGAGATTGCCCTATTTGTATGTTTACTGACTGAATGTTCTGGGTTTAAGGACAGGCATGAAAATTTATACCTCCACTTAAAGATCTGGTGAGGGTGTGAGCCAAGCACTCAAACCTCTCAATTTTTGATAGGAAAGTTCACACTGTTACTGACTAATCCTAGACTTTTTAAATAGAAAAGGCATGTCTTTTCTTGTTTAGCTAACACTGACTGTATTTAACCAATGACAAATAATGTAGGAAAATTAAGTCAGGTGATTTTATTCATGGTAAGGCACAAAATGCACAACATGGGGTTTAGGGTAATTCCTGGAGTAATTAATGAAGAAAACAGATATGAAATAATACATATTTCCAGTGAAGAAAGTAAGAAAACGGTTAAGGAATAGCAAGTCAGACTTGCGATGGAAGATCTACAGAACTCTCAGAGACAGGTAAAATAGCATACCATTTTGTCAGTGTTAAGGCAACTAATTTTATAATAAATAGTGCTGCATTAAATTGAATCGCATGAAGTGCCAGCTTCTTTCCTGTTCTTCTGTCAGCTTCCTTATTCTTCTCAAGGCACCCTTCCCATATTAAAAAAGGGTCAGTCACATATGAAGGCATCACCAAGTGAAAATTACTCCCATTTTTGTAAAAGAAATCACATATTTAGCTATTAATATGGTTGCTATAGATGTTACCCCTACCCTCCCACCTTCAAAGCACACCTTGATGACATTAATCTGGAATTATTTCACCTGCAGCTAGGGATAAGCTTAATATAATGGAGCCTTTCTAAAGTCAGGTTGATTAATGCAGCCCTTTGAATGCAAACCAAGCTAAAAATAGGTGCTAAATTATTTTAATCTTGTTATTGAATAGAAACAAAACATCACAAAATGAAACCAATTTATATTATACAAATTGGTTTCTCTACCCTCAAAGATCAAAAGAAATGGCAGAGCTTTTTTTTTTATGGGTGTGGGAGGAGGAAAGAGTCCAAGCAACACTTGAAGACTTGCTTCATACAGCTATGCATTTTGCAGAAGCACGGGTGTTAAAAGGTCCTGTGCAAACACCACCTATAGATTTTAAGATTTCGGTTAGATCCTTTTGAAAAACCTGAAGAACACCAGATTTAACCAGAAAGAACTTCTAGGTCTTAATACCACTGCATGCCTATGCTCACTCACTGTTGTTGAAAACGGTATAGAGGATTGCCACCATGCGTGCTTAACAAATATGCCTGGAAGGTAAGCACACCTTTCATCCAGCACCCAGCAGCCCCCTCAGCACAGAACTCCCTGACCAGTTCCCAGCATGGTGCCATGAGGGTAACAAGTGTTACTCCTGTGCAGTCTTATCGATACGTAGGAATAGAGAAAGCTGCACTCAACAGAGTTATGATGGCGTGTTAATAAACACACAGATAAAACGAGTCCCAAGAACCGAACTTTTCTCCCCTGAACTGCTGAAATGCCACACAAAAGGACAGGAGCACACATCCCATCTGACTGCCATTCTCCTTGGCTGGCCTGCTAGTGCTCAGACAAGGCATTCAGCACACTCAATACATAGACACACATACAGTTTATTTACTGCATGACTTGTCAACGAGCTACGCTGGCGACACATAACACACACAACCACAATGCAAACCATTTCCTAGCATAATAGTCTGCACAACTGGTCTTTGAATGCCTCTATCTTTAAATATCTATCAGGAATTGAAAAGAAGGGTTAGTTGACAACCCTCAAACCAAGGACACTTTCAGTTATCCCATGCAAAATCTTTTTCTTCGTTAAGTCCTGTGGTCACCAAATCCCTTATACAAAAAGAATAACCTCTATCCCTTCCGTACGGTTTCTGCAGGGCCACTAATAGTGGTCTGGAGTAATTCTACATGGAGAGTCAACTTCGTATTAGATCAGATGTAAAATGAAGATACATTTCTCCTACCAGTGCTTTGCTGCCTATGAGCTCAGATACATATACACTGAAGTCTGCTCAGCTCTCTTTTCATTTCAGTGTGTGTTAGACTGATGTATTGATATGAAAAGGATAGTGAAATAGTCTATGAATCTACAACTCAACAGAAAACTGTCCTGCATCATTTATAAGCTTCAAGGAAAATATCCCAAAAACCTTGCATATAGTAGAGACAGATTTCAGGAGGACTTCTAAGAATTAAAAGCACTAATAAGATAAGAGTGTGACACGCCACTACTGCAAAGAGATTGTTCAAATGCCTTTCAGACAGAAAATGGTGAAGCTTTTCATCTAAAAGCCAGGAAATGCTTGAAGACTTGATGATCCTCAAGTAAATGCAGAAAAACATTGAATCTAAGAGTAAAAGTGCATCACACAAATTAACATACTTGAGACAATCTTAAACCCATATAATTCGATTTCTCACAGCGTTATTTACTAAGTTCTTCGGTTCAGTTTTCTGTGAGAAGATAACCACAAACATTACTGTTTCTAATAGAAACATTAAAGACCCAATGGCATAAGGAAAGGAAATCCCTCATCACTAAAAGCACTTCAGGCATCTAATCCCCTTTAAATGAACATGACTGGAATGAACAGTCACTGTGGTCATTCTGAAATACTGCATCACTCCAGATACTTACAGAAGATAAAACCAGCTTATATCCCCCAGACTGAAATCAGGATCTTCCTTTTTTTATTGGGATCTGATTCTAAGCCACCAATATGTTCTGTCATTTGTGATTTCTCTACAGAGGTCTTGAGAGAAACTGTAGAAATATGCATGGAGGAAGCTTCTGTCACAGTGCATACTGTAACAATTCCAAATAGGTATGTCACTGTGTCACTGCAGTGGCTGACAATTCAGAAATGCTCCAGATAGGTGAAACTCTCACTATGTGGCCTCTGTGTGACTTCCTAAGCAGAGTTATAGAGACACATCTTAGGGAATTTTCACATCAATTAAATCGCATTTGACAATTTGTCTAAAGTAATTTTGGTGAAATTAAAGACATCTCTTTAATCCTGCTCCCCTCTCCCTTCTCTCATGCTCTAGATGCACAGCTATTATAGTAACTTGACAGTTCAGGCAAAAATATTTTACCTAATACATCAGGCATGAGTGTTTAGATACTCCTTCTAGGGAGATTATTCACACAGGTATGTCTGTTGTTTGCCTTTGTAAAAAAAAAAATTTAAGCTATTTTTGCTTAAGTCAACTACAGTATCGAGTTGTCCCCAATGGCAAGCATTGTCCTTAAATTACTACAATTATTTAAACTTCAGATAGAAAATAAATTATATAAGCTAATTGGAAGAAGTATCTGTTTAATAAAGAAACATTTTATTCAGGTATGAAAGGCCAGAGACTACAATAAAAGGATAAAAGTGCTTTTATATTCACAAGTGTAAATCCACATTCAGTTAGACAACAACCTTTCCAACAACTGTTATCAATAAACATTGTTAATTCACCTTAAATTAAGATATCATTAAATCTGTCTAGCAAATTACTTTAAGAAGGAGGACTACAAAACTAAAGAGACTTACCAGCGTTTGAACTTCTTTGTAAAATGCTGTATGTTTTGAGCAATTCTGCACTTATAAGCGTTCTCAAAATGTACACGGGCTGGACTTTTAATGTTGTGTTCAATCAGTCTCCTGCTCGCTTTCTTATCATAGAATCATTGCATAAACAGGCAGTCCAAAAAAAACCCCACAACCACCTAGTGATTTTGCTGAGAAATCACATTAGCTTCAAGACAGGACACAAAGTAAGGTATTCAATGAGCAGTCACTGATTCTGAAATCCAAAAAGAGTTTTATTCTTATTACATGTTTCTACATTTATGAATAAAGACCTTGGCATTCTTTTGCTCTGTATGGATTGTCATCTCACTCCGCACTTAGCTTAGCATCAGTCCTCCTTGCTGGAAGCTCATTATTCAGTTTTAATCTAATACTGATGATTACTACTCAAAAGGCAGGCAGAAAAGTGACAGAAAGAAATGTAGCAGGAACTGAAATAAGAATACAAAGCTTAAAAAAAAATTACTCTCATTAGTGACGGAGATCAGAATAGCATAGTAGCAAATCAAGCAATGCAATTTCCTGGGTGCCATCATGGCTCCTGTAACTTTGAACAGAGAAACTAGTTACCAGAAAACTGGCCAAGGAGAGGAAACACATTTGAACTTTAGCACTGCTGAGAAAGCAGCTCATGACAGTTTCCCAAGGACTGATAAGCTCTGGAGACCAAGCGTCCTGTTGAGACTGTGAGAACTGATACACCCATGACACCAACTGCCCATCAGAAGGACGAGGCCACAGGCACACAAACATCAACAACAGATTGTACAACTTCGATCCCATCCAAGGCAGCAGTGGCTGATACCTACAGACAGAGACTACGGCATCATTTGCAGACCTGAGGACAGAAAAGGCTCCCTGAAGTTCTTCCTCAACACCTACCTAGAAATGCCTGGCATGCCAGCTTAGCCCTCTGCTTCTAGGTTGACAACTACATTGACCTCCCATCACTGCTCCTGAAAGCAAGAACGTCAGTAAACTGTGTGAGTAAATAAGTGTGGTTTTTTTTTCCCTTTTTAAAAATGAGAGTTACATTTCCCTTTTTCCAGCCAGTGGATTTTTTCCCCCCAATTTTAAACAGGGCAAAAAAGGAAAACCCATGGAACTACAGGCCAGTCAGCCTCATCTCTGTGCCCAGAAAGACCATGGAACAGATCCACTTGGAAACTGTGCTACAGCACATGGAAAATAAAGAGGTGATTAGTGACAGGCAACATGGCTTCACTATGGGTAAATTATGCCCTAACAAATTTGTTGGCTTTCTATGATGGAGCTGCAACATTGGTAGGTAATGTCATCTACCTGGACTTGTGCAAAGCTTTCAACATTGTCCCCCATGAACTTGTCTCTGAATTGAAGATACCTGGATTTGGTGGATGGACCAATTGGTGGATAAGGAATTGGGTGGACAGTCACATTCAAAACGCAATGTCCAAATCAAGACTGGTGACAAGTGGTGCTCCTCAGGGGTTGGTAGTTGGACTGGCACCATTTAACATCTTTGTTGAAGACATGGACTGTAGGATCAAGTTCATCCTGAGGAAACTGGTTGACGATACCAAGCTCTGTGGTCCGGCCGACATGCTGGAGGGAAGGGAAGCCATCCAAAGGGACCTTGAGAGGCTTGAGAGGTGGGCCCACCCAAACCTGATGAAGTTCAACAAGACCAAGTGCAAGGTCATGCACATGGGCCAGGGCAGTCCCAAGGACAGCTACAGGCTGCGTAGAGAATAGATTGAGAGCAGCTCTGAGGAGAACTTGGGGGTGTTGGTGGGTGAGAAGTCAAACACAAGCTGGCAGCATGTTTGCAGCCAGAAAGCCAACCATATCCTGGCCTGCATCAAAAGCAGCATGACCAGCATATCGAGGAAGGTGATTCTACCCTCCTGCTTTGCTCTTCTAAGATGCCACCTGGAATACAGCATCTAGCTCTGTGTATCCTAACATTAGGACACGGAGCTGTTGAGATGATCTGAGGGCTGGAGCACCCCTCCTGAAGACAGGCTGAGAGAGTTGGGGTGGGGTTCTTCATCCTGGAGGAGAGAAGGCTTCGGGGATACCTTACTGCTGCCGTCCAGTACCTGAAGGCAACCTACAATAAAGCTGGAGAGCGACTGTTTATCAGGGAGTGCAGTGACAGGACAAGGGCTAATGGCTTTAAACTAAAAGAGGGCAGAATGAGGGTAAATATTGGGAAAAAAAATTCTTTACTATGGGTTTGGTGAAGCACTGGCACTGGTTGCCCAGAGAAGCTGTGGCTGCTCCCTCTCTGGCAGTGTTCAAGGCCAGGTTGGATGGGGCTTTGGGCAACCTGGTCTAGTGGAAGGTGTCCCTGCACATGGTAGGGGAGTTTGAACTAGGTGACCTTTGAGGTCCCTTCCAACCCATGTCATTAAAAAAAACCAAACCAGTTTTCTGCTATTAATAATAATGGTTTGATTGACTTAATAATATTAGCTTAATGAACTAATGGTGTCCTAAGCAACACTGCTTGTGATTTGTGTATCCCCTTCACTTGTTCGTCTGGGGAAAGGGAGTTTACAACAGTGACAAAGAGCTAGTAGGATGTCTGTTTGTAGGTATGAAACCAAAAGTAGCATGATCTTAATCATCTACAGTTTTCCAGGTCTCCAGTAGAGAAGATATTAGCCAAAATCAAAGCTTGAACAGTGTGCTGGCATTCATTGAACTCCAAGGAAAATGGTCATGCTGCCAAATGTAATTTTCCCAGCTGCCAGTAAGGCTTGGTAAGTCCAGAGACCTGTGACCTTGGACAAAAATTAAACCCTTGCAGATAGAAGGGTAAGTTTCCACCAGAGAAAAGGGTGAAGAACAGAGGTAAAATAAAAGGATATTATGTTGACAAAAGCTGCTTTCATGGGGCAAACTAAAGGGGAAAAAAAAGTATTTTTTCAGAGTTTTGATTACTTGAATTGAAATAAGCTGCTGACTCAACACCACTGGCAGCAGATGCCTAAGACAGAAAAAGGTTCAGAGAGTTTGAGAGAGTAAAACACAAAATATAGCTGCTTATTTTCTATTATTCATCACAGATGGCTGTTGAATTGCCTTATTGTAGGTAGTAAAGGGCCAACCAAAACCTGAAAGTATAACATGAACCTGTCTTCCCTCTCTTTTATCTCTCCAGGCCACATGCAATTAGCATCACTGAACTGGATGATCCCAGGCTCGCTTTATCTACCTCGAAAACAAGAACTGGCATCGTGCATTTAGCGATGTTTTCAAATGTAACCACTCAAGTGCCTGAAATTTCACAGTTCAGATTCTTCCAGTCACAGTGATAATACATTATTAACTACCGCAGCTGCAAGAGAGTAAATTTAAAAGCCAAAGATTTAAAATTTAAACCACTGTATTGCAACATACATGTGCAGCTCATCTATTATCACATTCGTACATGAAATTATATTAATGTGCAATTAAATAGCCTCATAACAAGAAATCAGATAGGATCTTTTATCCTGCAGTAATGCCCATACTACACAAGACTAGCGAGCACAGGAGGTTGAAACTCCTATTATACAAGTGCAGCAAAGCTATAAGCTGCAATTTTAGCTACAGAAGTCATTTCCTTTATTTCTCATTTAGACAATGTTTGCCATGTATTAAATTGACTGTTTCTAAAGGCTCCTTCACTTCCTCATCCTAAATGTTTACTTCTGTTTTACCACATCTCTCTTCAGCTCATCCAGCGATGTCTCAAATCCCTCTCTAGAGCAGCAATAACCTACTGTGAATCAAGCTAATAGCCATGCTCCATGCATTTATGATGCATCCAAGAGTTGTAAGAGGAAAATTCAACTATGAAGACAAAGGATTTCTTTCTTTTAGCATAATTTTTTTTTTTTTTAAATTTCCCTTTTTCTTTCTTTTTTATTTCTGCTTCCTGGATTGCATGACTTGATCCACAGAAAATCTGGGGGAATTCTCTTCAGGTAGTAGTAGTTCTATTTGCTTAACTTGCATCAGCTGTCTTCCCTAAAACTTTATATGATAGAAATTAATGCAAGTTATCAATCGTTCTGCTTAACAAATGTCAGCATCAAATAATGGAGAATACACTGGCCAACCACTCAAAGGAAAATTTTTTTAAGCAATTGAGCAATCAGCTGGAATGGAGGCATGATTTTCCCCCCCCCCTTTTTTTTTTTTTAATTCTTATATTCAGATTATACTGTTTAACTCACTGATTTTTAAGGCAGGCAACTCTTCTTTTTGGTCCAAGGTATTTAGCTGTGAGCATATTTGAGACAGGTGACAATGAGCTGACCCAGGACATGACTCAGTCAATCACACGTAAGTGCAACACTTAAGTGCGATTAGTACCTGAATATCTACATCGGAAGCATTATCAAGGTCCTTTCTTCCTAATTTATATGGGAAAAGAATTAAAAAAATAATAAGCTATCAAGAACCTCCTTCATCTGCAAACTTCCTAACTAGCTACTCAAATCACCCAAATGCCCACAATCAAATTCAGCCATGACCAGAACATGTTAGTGGCTTGGTAGAGCCATCTACTGATTAAAGAGAAGAAAGGAGTATCAGTAAATTATTTCTTTCACCAATGATTTCAGATGACACAAAAAGCAAATATAGAAGGACCATATCATTACTGGAAAAGGTAGTTTTCAGTTTGAAATTTGTTAACTCCTGGCAAACCAAATACATGTTCTGGACAGCTGAAATGTAGCAGACTGAATTGTAGACTAGTATCTTAGTTCTTTTAAATCTCCAGAATTATTTATTTAGAAAAAGTAGGTCTTGCAGCCAAAAGACTTTTTTTCATACTCTTAAGATTGGCAAAGGCTAAAATATCGCAAGGCTTCAGGGCTTCAGGTAAAGCAAGAGGTATTCTGGTCTAGCACATGTAGTATTATCTGACTTGTGCTTCAAGCTTTAACGTGAGTTTTCTGTGTCTTGTAAGAATAGTTGTTTTTGACACAGCAGTGCTCTTTTTTGATACGACAAAATAATAGATTAAGTAATTAGTAACACACATAGTTCCAAAAAAAATAATGCTTGTTAAAGCATAAATTGAGTATTTCAGAAGTTTGACTGGCTAGCAACACAAAATATTGGAAATTGGTGGGTTGAGGTATTTCTGATGAACTATTACTCCAAACTACTATACAGTATGGGAAGATAAAAACCAAATTGTATTTTGTCCTTATCCTCCACATTTCAATTCTGTATCATTACTTCAAAAAATAAGAGGAAGGAGGTCTCAAAGAAAAGAAGAATTGGTAGGAGATGAAACATACATTTGTATTACCATTCAAAGGAAAGCACTGGATAGTAGAGTCACCATATGAAGGATTTACTTCATCAACTTCATGCAACAACATGGAATTTTAAAATTATTGGTAGACTATTAAACAGAACTACAGCATATTATTGTGAACCTGGACATCCAGATTAAATGGTTAGGAGATGCAAGAGTTAGTATTTCTACAACATTGTTACCTAGGCCAAGTACATAGTAGCTTGTTTTCCAGTTTGTCTTACTAAAAACTTACTGCTTCAGATGTTTTTGTTTCACACTTCAGTGAAGTGAAAGGAAAAGGCTAAGGGAAGAGTTCATGATTTTGCTGTCACTATTATTTGTCTGAAGAGGAAGAGCCTCTCCTACCTTAATGGCACAGTGAGATACATTTTGGTAACTGTTTCTTGGCAACAGGAAGGAAAGTAAGTAGTATTTGGTTTTCTGTCTCTTGTTTTATAACCCCACAATGAAGCATACAATTTGACAGTTAAAGGAACCACAGACCTGTGGAACTTCAAATTATTGTGCATTTTATGTAACTCTTCTCAGAAACATCTCACTGTTCAAATTTTAGTAAAATCAATGGGATGTAGGTACATTTTGCTGTATCTGTGAGTAAAAGAAAACAGTAGAGATTAGATTCTGAATCAGATTGCTTAAAGAAAAAAGTGTTCTGTGGATAATCACACAAGCTTGACAATTAGTCTGGCAAGAAGGTCATCCTTATGACTTGCACTTTCAACCCTCTCAGAATTTTAAAAACAGGGAGAGGTGCAGCCATTGTTTACTTAGGAGTGCATCTCTTGTGTATGTAGGTTAGTTTTGTTTAGCTAAAGAAACTTCCAGTACCTAAAGGGGGCCTACAAGAAAGATGGAGCGGGACTCTTTACCAAGGAGTGGTAAGGACAAAGGGTAATGGGTTTAAACGGGAAGATATTTAGATTAGATGCTAGGAAGAAATTCTTCCCTGTGAGGGTAGTGAGGCCCTGGCACAGGCTGCCCAGAGAAGCTGTGGCTGCCCCCTCCCTGGCAATGTTCAAGGCCAGGTTGGATGGGGCTTTGGGCAACCAGATCTAAGGGAGGGTGTCTGTGCCATGGTGGGGGGATGGAGCTAGATGGGCTTTGAAGTCCCTTCCAACTCAAAACATTCTTTGATTCTATGACCTTGCTGATGAAAGCATTGTTTTGTTCATCAGCCTAGAACTACCCTATGTAACTGCTACAGAGGTCACAGAGCCCTGATGAAACTTAAACCCAAGATTTGTCTGAATTAAAAAAAATCTGCCCTGTTACATATGTAAAAACACTATGTAAGACTTCTAATATTTTACATTTTTGTAGACCCACATGGAGTTGCAATGTACTTAACTACGTACCGTTCAAACCACAATTGGTCTAAGGAACAGAGAAGATTTAAAATCAAAGCAGACTATTGAAATAAAAATACTTACTATTTTTTAACGTTTGACACAATTTCCATTTAAACTGCAGATAAACTTAATATAATACTAATTACTACTAGTTTTCTTAGTATTTTGATGAACATGCCCTGTTTCTAAGTGTTAATAAATATTGTATTAAAGCACTGTTCTAAGGTCCTTCGACTATCTCCTCTTCTAGACACATTGTTATGTAGATTAATATACATTTTATGAACTGTGTGAGATGACCTGTGTGACTTACAGAATATACTCAAGATACAATTCAGTAATATAATGAAATAGACATAATCATGTGGAAACACAAAATCTATTCAAACACAGCCATGTATTTTTCAAACGAAGACAAAAACTCAGTTGGAGTAGCAGTAGCATCTGCTTTTCACTCAGCTAATATCTTAGATTTCCCCGCTCTGAGCTATGCAGCCAGTATACAAAAAACCCATCTGAAGACAGAAAAATGGCACTTCCTGAGTTATATTAAGTACAAAACAAATTTCTGTTTATTTTTTTCCTTTTAGCTTTTGGGATATAAACAGCCATATAATAAAATTACTTGGTATTTTTATTACTGCTACATAAACTCAAATAATTATTTTAACTTAGAGTTCAGAAATTAAACAGCAGGTTAGTAGCTTAAAAGGCTATTGTTTTACATTGTAATAATATTGTGTTAAATATTAATGCAAAGATATCTTAGTTCAAGAACTAAACGTTTTAACATTTAAATGCAGTGGTCCTCCATTCATCTGGCAGCCAGCAAAGCTTTTGTGACATTTAGAAACCTGAATGAAGTAACAGCTTAGTAAATAAATATCGATATCAGAGAGGACTACTTCTACACCTACTGATGTAGATAATCAGGTGGTAGGCACAATTGGCATTTCACTCCCAAATCTTCTGACACAATGCAAATCTAATACTTATATCTGTCCTTCTCCAGGAAGGAAATAAGAACAAACCAAACAAATTTAAATCAGTGAGGCAAACATCCAGGTATCACTTCAACTATAGGCTTACTGCAGCACTAGCTGTGTACCGTGTAACTCCAAAACATTATTCCTGCTCTTCTGCTTGAAGAAAGGCATTTCATTAGCCTGAAAGGGGAAATCTAGCGATGCCATGTGTTGAAATACTTCATAGTCATTTGGTGCTACAGAAAAGCCTGCTGTTTGTCCTCACACTCTTCGCACAAGTGTGACTGTTTCTCTCTAGTTAACAAATTTTAGCTTGCATTAAACCTTATCAGTAAACACGGCAGTACTGCAAAATCAGCAATTAAGGCCTCAATAGCTTCCACCAATTAGGGCTGTTGTGTGCCAAGAGCTGCAGCAGAGACAGATTGTGCGCTGGGTTTAACTCATTCCTTTTGCGGTGGAACAGCCAAGTGCCTCTTCCTCTGACCACATTAAAGCAGATCTAGTTGTTTTACAGTGACATACACTCCTGCCTTAAAAAAACAAAACAAACCTCCCAGATGATGGTGAATTTTTCATTTGGGAGCTGTCAAGTCTATAGCAAAGTGACTACTGTCTCCGTAAGTGAAGCACAACCTATGCATTGCCATACCTGTTGCTACACAATCAGCACTCCTTTTACTGGTTTCAGTTTTGAGCCATATAAGTGAAATAGTTTTCCCGCTTCTGTACCATCACCCCACCCCCTATCAGTTCCTTTCCTGATCCCAAGAAAACACAGAATGCAAGTGCTCTGATGGGGACTATTCACGTTGGCGACCGTTTCTTCATCAGTTTGGGGAAGGGAGCTATTATGATCAAGTTTTAGGAATCCATATGCATAGATGTGAGAGGCAGAAACGGATGATAAATTTAGATGGAGAAAAATCTTTCAGTGGGAAAACTAACACAAGACTTTGAAGGATAGCTTTAACATTTCAGATGTTAAGAGTGTAAGCTCTTTCAGGCAGGGACCACGACGTTGTTAGGCATTTCTATTCTCCCCAGCACAGTTCGACAATGATTAATTTGCACTGCAGCACTAGAAATCCTGAACAATTGTAAGTTGTGGTCTTCCAAAGTGCTGCATATCCTCAGATTATTATTATTATTATCATTATTATTATTATTATTATTATTATTTAAATGGAGACAAAGAGGCAGGCCTACAAGAAACCGTATTACGAAAGTCAGGTTTCTCTCAGCAAGAGAATACACATTTAAGTCTAAATGTTATAAAATGTCATATACCACATCTGTCAGGATAATCAGAATGCAATAGTAACAGAAATTCATGTAACGGAGTGCATTTAATATGATCATTAGCATTTCAGACTGATTTTGAATAAGAAGAAAAAAGGAGAAACCAAGTTGCGTGCATAACAAAATTTATATTTCATGAACTTTAATTGCTGTAACTAGGGCACAGGGATTAAAGACCTATGCCTAAAGCATATGGTCCTGAGGACAAAAATATTACACAAGAATTTCAATTATTCATTTCAGAAATTAAGTATTTTAACCCTCCTGATTTTGAAAAGCTGAAACATGAAATCCTAACAAAACACATTTACATAGGATGCATTCCTAAGATTACTTATCTACCAAGACAAATAATTTTGAAAATTAGGAACTGCTGTATTCAGCTTACTTTTTTAATAGCATGTCCTGGAATTGACTGAACTTTATGAAACTGCTGCAACAAAGGATTGAATAAAGCTAGATGCAAGTTTTCACTGCTATGATGACACCTGTGGCTGGTGTATAATAGCTGCAAACACGTACAGTTTCAGAGATATTTACAGAACCAAGGACAGACTGGGCCCTCTTTAGCAGAGGTCTTTCCTCTGTATTTGTCTATAAATTCACTGGGAGCCTAACTTAGCCAACACTCACATTCCCCATCTCAAATTCCCTGGTTTAATTCAGTACATCTACTGCACATTCTGCTCAGCTGTATGCATCAGCGAGAGCACAGCTGTAGCACTACTCTGGGTTAGCTCAGGTCAACAAAAATCAATCTCATTTACAACTTTTTGCATATTCCTAGACTGAAAAGCCTGACATAACTGAAGGAGGCTGCTTTTCTACTGACAAGTGGATACATGACCCATTAGCTCAACTTTTTTTAATTAGTACAAGTAAATCAATTAAGTATATTAAGAAGTGTATCTGTTGAAAGAAGAACAGGTATTTACTCTTTCTAGCAATTTCCAGATTACAGAGGGGAAAACTGTTCATTTTGCTATCAGATAATCAATGCTTTATCTACAGGCAGGTCTAAAATGTTTCAGATAAGGCAGAGGTGGAGGGGAAAACAAAAAGAAAAGGGAAAATGGTTCTGAAGAATTAAACAAGAGGCATCAGCTCACTACAGTTTTAATCTCTTTAGTTCAGACTGTGGATTCACCCAGAATATTTCTTTTTAGGAGAGATTACAATAAACAACAGAATAACATTATACAGAAACACAGAAGAAATGACCAATTTGTTGTTCAGAAGAGAAAAAAACAAAAAGGGTAACAGGTAAAAATTATTTTCTGACATCAAGAGTTCAGAAAAATACACCTCCAAAAACATTCTGAAATGTATTTAACCTCTGGGTTCTCTTAGGACATAAACTGCATTATGGTATGATTGTGTCAAAATAACGTGTCAAAATCATGTCAAAAATATTTTAAAGTCTATAAAATATACACATTTACTTTTCTATTTTCTCCTTCAGTTCAAGAAATCCCAAAGCAATACATCTAAACACTGTAGGTATATTATCGTATAAAAGCTGTTAGAGTAACATTTATCCTCAAGTAAATACAGTACGAGGCCCACCAGTATAAATTTTCCTCCCCTTGCCCATAAATTTCATCTAACTCCATGCTATGGCTTCTCCACAGATTCCTCCCTGAGTCTCCTTGCACAGCTTCAGTTTTCAAAGCACCTCAGACACCTATCTCTGATCATTTAGCCAATGTTCTCCACTGACTGCTAAGCTGTTATCATCAGCTACAGCTCCCTTTCACAATTTCTGAGTATTGCCCTCATCCCAAATGATTAGGAAGCGTTTGAAAACAGTCATCTCTAATCATCCTCTACAAGGCATCCAGACCTAATTCTTCAAAATAAAATAAATCTTCTGAAATGGTAGCGACCCTGAAATATACTGCTTTGCCCCTGGGGCTTGGGCAAGTCCTGTACAATGTAACGGCTTATATTCTAAAAACAGAGCCTTTGCATTAACTTATCCACCTTTAAAAAACTGCAGTTTTCTGATTTACTAAGAACTCTGGGAACACAAATATAATTCCATACCTGTTTATCTGCAATGACATCAGAATAGAGCAGTCTGCTACCCTTCTTTTGGCCCTTATTCCTTCTGCTACATTTTTAATATTTAAATATTTAATACATCGCATGCCATTATCAAGAACAACCATTGTCAGAGATTCATTTCCAATAGGTGAAGGTAGATCTAATGAAAGGAGTGATTACATACACCAGAAAGAGCTAATTAGCTCATCCACCTGTTCACACTAACAACAAAAAAACCTTCATTATTAAAACCCCCTAAAACTCAGAATTATTGAATGACTAGAAAAATGTAATTATGAAGGAACTGTGTTTCATTAAACTCATTATTATCTGAGTGTGCTGACACTGCATAAGCCTATCCAAAATGCATCACAATAGCAAAGGCTACTCAGTATCCTTCCAACCTTTGGTTTTGAGCTATGACCTAGTGAAGAGAATACAAATCTTTCAGTGACTTCAAAAGGCTGTGGAAAAGGACTTCTATTTAATTAAAAGCAAACTAGTATCCTGATAATACTGGCTATTACAATGCTGCTTCTGGAGTTGCTCATGCTAGCATTACTATTGTGGACAAACTGTAACTTGATTAAGTACTTTTTATCCAATCATTCATTTCTTTCCAGTAAACGCTTCTGTAGGTTCTTTTTTATTGCACGCCGTGTAGGTGAGATTTCCTCAAGAGAAGTACAATGTGCAGTTCCAATGTTTTCTCTGAATCTGACCATTGATATACTGCACTAGCAACGGAAAGATATCTTGCAGGAACATCACTAACCTCTGCTTCAAATGAGGACGTTGCATTGTATGATGTGCATTTGACAAATACGGTTAATTTCCACACGTCTGTGGTCAGAAATTTACATCCACGGTTGCAGACCAGTAACCCAGGAAGTTACAAATTGACTCGTGGACCATATTCAGGCCTCACAACTGTTCTGCCACTTAAGACATGAATAACTGTACTTTCAACATTTTCAATGATATCTATTCTTAAAAGCAAAGCCAATCAAGACTTCAGATTTTGTGGTACAACTTTGTGTCAAGTAACTCTGATAGGACTTACGTCTCTTTCTCCTTATCGGCTTCAGACTTCTTGCATTCCTATCAGTGACACCTGCTTCTAAGATTAAAATTGATGAGCAATCATTTCTATTGCTAAGAACGGAGGGGTAGGGAGCAAAGTATTTACTTACTTTATTTATAAGAAATAAGATAACTCAGATACCTGAACAAATCCTGACTGTAATAGACTTCATTAAAATAGACAGTGACCCTGCCTGAGCAGGAGGGAGTTGGACTAGAAAACCTCCAGAGGTCCCTTCCAACCTCAAACATGTGACTTAAATTATTGAAAAATAAATTCTGGAATATTCTAATATATATCCATACAGTGGTAGTACCTAGTAACAGTTTTAACCCTGATTAGTGCTAGCCAAGCTACGTATATGAAAAGGAAAATTTATCAAGAGTTTATAGTTGAAGCAGACAAAATAAAGAAGAGGTGGATTAAAAGAGATTATACTCATTTTACAGACAGAAAACCTAAGCTCAAAAAGCCTGTTTCCCATTTGCATTAGCAGCATTCTTCACTATGCTGGCAGTATAAGAGGCCTTAATGCAGCTTTACATTTAATTTATGTGGTGTACAGTGAGCTTAGTATAATTGAGAATAAGGCTGGAATCAATCAAAGTGCTCAAGAGTACAAATTACAACTCTAAAAAAGACTAAAATTTAACTCTTCTCATATACCATTCAACATGAAAGCACAAAGATTTGTCTTCTAGAAAGAGTTTATTTCACTAAGTGTAAAAAAAACTCCATACAAAAGAAGACTCACTGTAGTGTAAGAAACAAGACCTACAGAAAAAAAAATAGTAAAAATATTTTATTTTACTACCCATCTTGTTACATTTACAGAAAATTAACCTCCTAATTCTGCTGTTCGTTTATATAATTATATATAAAAATATATATACACAGAGAAACATTTTTCTCTCAGAAGGCAAAAACCAGCATAACATTTCTCCTCACAAGAAGAATTCTCCATGTCTTTGTATCTCTGGAAGCCTCGGTCTGTTTAGGATTATTAGTAACAATATACATGGATGGAGTTCCAAAGCCTCTAACTTTGAGAATAATAATACCGAGCATCAAATACTTCTTTGATACTCAGAAGTCAAGAAACTTATTCTCAGATGCAAAACTTAAGCCATCCCAGGTGAAGAGTCTCGATCTCTCTCAGACAGAAGGTGAACACCATGCAACTTAAAAGCAAGAATCACTAATATGACTGACGTAGTGTTTGGCCTTGCCTAATTGACCGAGAAAATGACGTTCATTAAGGATGATATCACAGGAGAAGCCGAGGACCTTCACTGCCGGCAACAGGAGTTGAGAGATCAGAACGTGTTTAGCAACTGAAAGGACCATGCACTGAACAGCCATGGCTTGCTTTTGTTGTGGCAAAAATATGCCTGCTCCTTTTCCTGTTCTCTGATGGAAATTCTACATCTTGGTGAAGTATTCACAGACATAATTTTAAGTATAGCTTCAAGAAGAAAAATAATTACTGTTCAGAGAACATATTACTATTGTAACTGCATCAACAAAAAATACTTTAATCAGCAAAACAATTTCATTTGAAAGCACCTTATTATTATCATACTAATCTAGTGATTAATAATTCAGTATATCAACTTCAGTTAAAATGGACGTTTTCTCCATTCTTAGTTAAACTCCATGTATTTCATTTTTTCACATTCTCTCAACCCATTTAAACTAGGTAATAGATTTACCACATCAGGCAAATACTTATCGAAGACTGCATTCCCTGTAAGTACACAGATAAACAAGAATAAAAAATAAAGTAATTATAATAACTATAAATTATAATTACCATAATAATTCCTAATGGAAAACCATAAGCATGGTCTCCTCTTTCTAGGTGCTGTCCAAAATAATAACAAAGTCTTCTGAAGGCGTAGTCATAATTACTATTTTTATGAGCCTATTCTTTTATTTTTGAAGGAAAAAACCCAAATGTTTGTGTGAAAAAGGAGAATATACTAATTCACTCTGAGGGGAGAGGATGCCAGAGCAACAGTGTCTAAAAAATTTTTCTACGGGCAGAGATTTTTAACGTATCATGAGCTGCCTGCTCTAATTATGTCCCTAATTTGGTTCTGCTGCAGTGAAAGACTTTTGACACTAAACTTTGCAATTAACTCTTTCTGCAATGAAGAGGGAAGGGAAACATGCCGAAGAGCCTTTCTGGCAGTAGGCAGACAGTGTGTAACTTTTTTCCTCAGATCTAGTCAATGTTGCATGTTTCCAATTCCTTACAGACATGTTAATGAATACAACCTTTCCACAGTCCCAGTCCGGGTAAGCTGGAGATGATGAGGGCCAGTTTGGCAGTTGAACAACAGAGAAAAATAAGATCAATCTTCTAAAAGATTTACACACTTTCATTAACTATCTTCCTAATTTACATGCATCTGGAGTGAACAGTAATTCCTCTGAGGCTCCATTTGCATGATCTTCTAGCCTCTCAATATGACGGCGATGACATGTTTCACACATTACGATTGTTAAAAAGCTGCAGAATTATTCTGCAGTGGTGTTCGTGGAAAGGAAGTATACTTCATCAGTACCTTACACATTGCATTATTTTTCTCTTCATTTCTATGTAGAATTCAATATTAACATTCACCTTCAAAGCTCTCCACAGCTTTAGTCCCAGCTTTCTGAACAAGACTCTGCCTGTCCTAGTAACAGAGTCCTGGAGTCAGCAGATCCAATTCTCAAACCAGCTGAAAATCTCACTATTTGGAAATCTCTCGACTTGAACCAGGTTTTCAGCTCTTGTGGTTTGCCAGCTGCACTAAACAATCATGCAAATTTTCATCTCAGACATGATGCATGGGTATGGATTCTGAATAGTAAAAAAATGAAGTGAAATAAAACATTTTCATGACACAGAAGTGGTGTGATACAGTTACAGCAAACCCCGCTCTCCCCTCAATGCTTCTTTATAACTTTGCAATTTTGCCCTACTGTACAAAAACTTTCTCCACATGATAGAACATTTCCTTTTTTATCTTTGGTAACCTTACTACAGAAATTTCACAGTATTTAGCGTGCAGCTACGTATTTTATCTGGAAAAAAAAGTTTTCAGCAAAATGATTAATTACAATAATATAGCAGTATCTTTTTGGTTCTTAAAGCTGCCTTGCAAGTTGAAGAGATTAAAAACATAAAATGCAGCAAAACAGTTACAAGTATTATTTTAAATATAACAGATCTGCATTGCTACAGTAAAGTATCCACACTGTGGTTCAACAGCATTATTAATTTCAAAAACAGTGAGTGATATAAATCAGCATGAGTACATATTAAAATATTTTTCACTTTCAAGAAAAATGTTTTACATTGCTTGCTATGACTGCATATCAGTACACTGACTCTGTCATGACATTTGTGAAAAGCTGTCCAACTTGCAGATTTTTTTTTTTTTACACAAGCTAAAACAAAAGACAAAACTTTCAAGGTAATGTAGACCCCAAACTCTTTTTGTCTGAAAAAAAAAAAAGCAGCACATTTCATAGCATGCTTTTTTGGAAATTTCTAATTAGTACCTAACGAAAATGTGTTCTCTATACATAGCCATATATAAATGTATAACTAACAACTGATTCACATATACTGTTGCCTGAATATGTTGTTGCCAGGCAACCGCTATAAAGCATTTTGCACTGCTTGCAAAAATTTGAATGAACGATTCAAACCAGATTATTCCTAAAAAACTAGGAAGAAAACTCACTACTGGAATGACATGAATAATTCCTTGTGTATTTCAAGGATCCGTATAGAATGTTCCCTTCCATAATTACTGATTTGAGAAAGGACAACTCCTTTGCATAGCATCTGAAGGGCATTTTACAAGACGGAAATTCATGTTCTATGCGTGCAGTTAACGCTACTGCCAGGATTCAAAGCCACCAAAGTTAATGGGCTCCTTTAAATTGACTCGGGGTCCTTTCATCAGGCCTTTAATGTCCATTGTTGGGAAAAAAAAAAGACTCCTAAACAAACAAACAAAAAAAAACCCAAAACACCCAACCCAAAAGGCCATCACCTCACAGGAGATTCAAATAAGCTCTCAATAAAATTTTACCAACTCACAATATGCAATTGAAAGCGGTCAAGTCTACAAATACTTCTTTGTGAAATTGATGTACAGCTAAAACACAATCTGACTGAGGCTAATGTTATGTACACACAAGTAAAAATAGAGGCATCTATAACGCACTGATAACATGGACATGATACGCTATCTGCAAAAGACAAACCATTTGTCCCTTGAAATAAGTGCCAAACATTACAAAATTAATAGACCTTTGGCTATAAGACCCCCTGAGAAGCAACACGTACAAAAGCATATCAAGAAAAAGCGACTGGGAAAGACAGCAACTCTCAAGTGCTTAACACAAGCCTGACTCCTAAGTTTCTTTTAAACACAAAAATTAGCATAAAAAAATTGTTGGACTTTCTGTCCTTGTTTACAATGGCTGCATGGTATTTCTTTCCATTTCCTGCACAATATGCTTGATCAATATGAACTGGTCAAAAGCTCAAAATGATTGTTATTTCCATAATGACCAAATTGGAAATCTATGTATTTTCCATTTCATTCTGCAAAGCCATTCACGTAACTGTAGCAAGAAAAAGTACTGAAAGCAGTAATTATTGATATTTTAAATAATACTTTCAGTTTTAAGTAGTAAATGTGACTAGCTTCTTTAATGGATTGTAGTTAAATCCTTTTAATTCTGTATCTCAGGCTGTCTTGAAGCAGCATGGAAAAGGAACTTCTTTACATGGAAGAAATTTGGCATCTACATCCTGCCAGTCTGGCCTTTTATTAAAATAAAATCATTATAAACAGGAATTCACTTTTTAAAGTTTAATTTAAATTATTTTCATGCTCAGAGATGTAATTCATAGTTGAGGTCATCTGTCAGGATGCAGTTATAAATGGCAATTTTAGTGCTTTTCAAAGAGGCTGAGCAGATATTTGCCACAGATAATAACATAAAACAATCTATGGAAGGGATATCCAGTCCAGGCTGCACTGTTTGCTTGGGCTTCTTCATTTGTTTGTTTCTTTCTTAGAATATGCTATGGTAACTCAAAGAAACAGAAGAACCTTTACTCTGCCCTCTGTATTCATCATTGACCCACTTCCAAAGCTGCTGCCATCAATCAATATAATCTGATACTCAGGGTATTTTGCAGATCCCTCCGCTT
>VZTU01018069.1:0-25401 GCA_013400835.1 Zapornia atra
ACAGCATAAATATCATCACAATGTGTTGTTAATAGATTGGATTTCACTGGAATCAGTGATCCAAATCAGTATCTGATCTTATTTTTTCTTAGATGCATGGTATTGCACAGTGCTGAAAATGAATAAATATGTAATTAAATCATTCTTTCAAACACAGGAGGAATTGCATTGATTTTCCTCTGAAAAAAAATCCAATACAATGTGACTAATTTTTAAATGTATTTTAGAAAACATGTTCAAGTCTCTTATGTAAATGTCATTCCCAAAAGTCAGGAAATTCTCTGAAAAAGGTAATTTGTAACTAAAAAATAAAAATTATGAGATAAAGTAGTTAATTTATCTAACAGTTTGATTTACCAATATCTAAAACAGAATAAGATTTGTTACAAGTTTCTACAATCTAATTCTGAAAACATCTGCACTTATTTTACAGACATCATGTTCTTATTAACAATAGAAATACTGTCACATTTCCTTGTGCTGGTAACTTAACAAAAACAACTTCACTGGGGTGTCAGATGAGCATAAGACTTGCAAATATCAATTTAAAAATAAAATGACAGGGTTTTATATACTGAATTTTAGTTTAGCTTACTTAAAGAGAGCAATCTCCCAACTGAACCTGAGAAAGGGCCCTCCGTTGTACTCAACTGTGAATAAAACAATGCATGACCAATCACACAACAGCTTTCTGAATTTTCCAAATTTAATAAAAATCTGCTAGAATTGACATATTAATAAATATTCTCCATGGCCTATATGTTCTGGTATTAGAGCGGAGAGAAAGAAACACACGAAATCTTTCAATAAGAACTCGGTTAGCATAGCATTAAAGACTGCTCTAGATAAATACAGCATCCTATTCTACATAAGTGGTGCATTTACATACACAAATATTTCCTAGAAGGCTCCTCAACTTTTTATTTATTTACAGCTAATATTTGTTGCATATGCCCTTTTCAGAAGCAACTTTCTCTTCCAAAATCCTTTCTGAGTGTAAAAATACAGATTAATATTCTGCTGTATTAGCACAGCTGTGACCATTGGTAAAACAAGTATAGGATACAGGTTCTTTTATTTTTTCTTTTCTCTACAATATTCTTGATGAAGCGCTAAAGAAGCACTTTTACTCAAACAAAAGAATTTTTAAATAACTACTTCTGTTGCCAGAGTGAGTCCTGTGAGAATAATGCTGAGCGCTAAAACTTGTTTTGCATGACAAATATCACGAACAGTACAGAGATCTCTTAATAATGCAGTCATATTGGTGAAGCTGTCCAGAAAAAAGAAAAAAAAGGGGAAAAAAAAAAAAGAGAGTAATATTACCTTGATCCTCTTGAAACCATAAACCATGCAGATTGAATGAAGTGATTGGTGTGAAAATGAACATGAGTGTTGTGCCTCTATGGCTTTCTGAATGTTTGTTGCTATCTGATGGAGCAAACAGGACAGACCTACAATATTCTTCATGGTGGAAATTTTATTTAACAAATAAAAGTGGTTACACCAAAAGATTTACACTACACTGCCTGATGTGATGACTTAGCCATTATATGCCATTGCTTTGCCTCTTCAACAGTTTCTCTGTTTCAGAGCTCATCCTACACACCTACTGGTGGCATCTAAAGAGATTTGTCACTAGACCATCAGATCAAAGCCAATATACACCTGGATCACTTCCATTTTGCACACGACAAACCATGGTGGACTGGAGTAAGCAATATCCACGTGTTACTGTTTAATACAACTGATGTGATCATAATTATCCTAATATATTCTGATCAGATTAGTATTAGCATGTTAGTGGTACTAAATAGAACTATAGATATCAATATGAAAATCCAAACAAGTATTATATAGCTGCCACACATCATTGTAGTATCCAGGTGTATATTGGCTTTGATCTGATGGTAGTGTAAGTGATCTGATGGTATAGTGTAAGGATTCGTCTGCTCTTAGTAATCCAAATATACATTGTCTTTTTCCTCACAGTAGTTAGACACATTGATTGAATTCGTTTTAGTTGCCAGAAAGTTTCTAGTACTGTAAATTTTAAAGGATAGACTAGAAAGATTATTCAACCTGTCAATATTGACACATTTATAGTTGGTATCACCTGGAAGAGCGAAGGAAGTGATTAAGGAGCATATAGATCAGTTTCAAAAGTGTTTTCTCATATCCAGGGACTACAGATTTTTAGTGAGACATGAGAAACTTAAAAGTAATTTTCCCTGTATTGAAATTTTAAAAATGCATAAAATCCTTGCAGGGTTTCAACTGTAGGTAATGGGAGTGCAAGAGGGCAGAAAGACCTAATCGACTTCACTCCTCTCCCATATAATCCACTTACAAAAGCAAAGCAAAACATAGCCCAAAATAAGTTTATTGTGAGAGGTTTTTTGTCTGTCAAAGGAAAATACCCTGTCTTGAAATCGTAAATTCTTTCTCTGAAGTCTTCTTTTTAAATCTTATACCCAAAAAAGCAGTTGCCTCTTAATACAAATTGTGGTCATAATTTATGAACAATATTGCTCAATAGTGAAGTATTTTTAAAACTTGATTTAAGAAACAATCCAAACTACAATGGCACATAATTAATCACAACTTTCCAAGGCAGTCCAGCAGTCCTCTGTGGGGAGGGAATCTGACTGCAGTAGAATTTCTTCGCTTTTCAGAAAGATTTTTTTTTTCTGTCTTTTTCCTCATTTCGATACTGTAAGACCTGACGCCTTGCCCTGTTGCTATCCCCTTAATATTGCAGTTCTGTATGCTGCCACAGGGAAGTTCCATTGCAGGTGCTGCCCCTGTGCGCAGTTCAAGTTACATGCTATCCAGAAGCTACATACTTTGTTCCTGTAATTTAATTGCTGAAATAAAACCCCTGTGAGGTTCTGCCTCAAGTGTGATTTGTTTTGGGTTCCCTCCCCACCTCCTTCCCATCATGAGTAGCACAGAACCAATGTATCATTTATAACTAGTGCCACAACTCCAGGTTTGGTCACCATTGTGTTGCAGTGAGCATTACATTTTCTTGTAGAACAAGAACAGTAATTTGCCTGGGAATTTAATACAATTTAACAAGGATGCTGTGCAAGTCTTCACAAAGTCTGCGCTTGATCTTAATTTCTTTTTTCATTTAATTTTTTGAAAATCCACATAATAACCCGTGATAGCTATCTGAAGAAAATTTAACATCTAAAACACTCCAAGCATTTAATCTTTTATGATGATATATGCTTAGCAATCTCATTTCTTAGCTTTTTTTAACAACATAACAGCGGGGTGAAAAAAAGAGTTAGTGTACAAATACTTCAGTGCCTTAATAAGCCTTAAATAGAGAGACAAATATTTAGCAAAATAATCTTTCTTACTTCCTTTATACACATCAGTCCACATTTTTCTGAATTAATATTCTCCCTTCTGTAGCTGTTTCTGTGCCTCCGACTGGTGCTTTACACACACACACACACACACACACACACACACACACACACACACACACACGCTACCAAGACACGACACTGTCCTCTGCTGTAAACTTGCCTAGCTCCATTGATTTTAGGAGTACAAGGCTGATTTACGCCATCTGATGAGCTCTTAGACCTTACCTTTTTTTACTGCTGCATGCCTGATCATTTTTCTTTGCACTGTTATTTTTTGACAGTACAGTCTGACTGACTTAATAGAAAAATAGGAAGTAATTGCTTCAGTTTCATGCCCGAGGAATCTTTAATATGGGAACATTTTTATTAAAACAGTTGTACACACTTAACACACCTTTTCTTTCTGTTAGTAGTTCACACTACCAAAATGGTAGCCATTCCTTCCACTTTAGAACACGGGTGCTTAAATACTAATTTACCTGGAAAAGTTGAATGTTCTGTAATGGTTACTTGTTAGTGATGTTAAAACAGGTAGAAATGTAAATCACAGTGGGTTTTTTGTTGTTTGGGGTATTTTTCCAGACTGCAAACAGTGACCACTAATGTTGTTACAATTTGAACATGTACTTTATCCTGCTAATGGTGCAAAAACACAGTGCTCATAAGATTCAGGGTTTGAAACTGAAATACAGCATAACTAAAATGAAAAAAATTGTACAAGGTCCAATTGCATCACTGTAACTCAAAACACAATCCAGATGGTGAGGAGGACTGACAAAGTTTTCTTTAGCTTCCCTCTTGGCTCACACACTTTTTCTCCTGTTCCATCACCCAACAATTCATACAGGATATGAACAAGGAATTGACTCCAGGTCAATTGATATTTAGATTGGATGCTTCCACAAGTATATTACATCTGTGAATTGAATTATAGAATTCCATGATTGATTTTTTTGAACCACAATGAATATGGATCAATCGGAATACCAGTCCTCAGTTCAGGTCAGGATAAATATTGGGACCAATTCATTATATCAGAAGGAAAGTGATACTGGTTCCATTATATGTAAAGAAAGGGTCTCATATTTATGTCTATTACCTATTGTTTGTGAGAACAAAGTAGGAATTCTGTCCTTAATGAAGACCCATAGTAGCAATCGCAGTCATGAAATGTTTTCTGGCCATTTAAAAGCATATAGAAAAGGACAGTAGTCTTTAGGTACAAATACTCATTGTTAAAAACCACTGGGAGCAGAACAGGAAGACAATCTTATCTTTTTAATGGTCCTTTGGGAGCTAATTTACTCATATTAAGATTATATAAATCTCACTTCTGGTTTCTTTACCTGATTCATTGGCAGCCTAGGCATTTCACAACTCTTCTCATCAGCATCTCAGAAGATGCCACAAATTTGTCTCAGATCTGTAACTGATTTGGAACTCATCCCATTTGAAAATTAAAGGACAGTGAACTTGATTTTTTTCTCTTGACTTAATAGAATGCGTTTTTCAAAGGTTGTGTTTATGCCTTTTTGACCAGGCAAATTAGCCATTATATCATCTTAAACAATTCATTAGTTACTAATGGCTGCAGTGACATCTGCTGATGACAGTGAAGCTGATCAAGTAATGCTTTCAGTGCTGTTAAATTCATCCACTCATAAATTCCTGGGTTGGCAAAGAACACAGAGGAACAGGCAGAGATTTACTCTTGAACAATTATTTATTTATCTTTCCAAAGTTGCAACCTCTAACTGTTCTACCACAACTTGAATCCAGGAGTGTACATGCATGTGAGCTCTGTGGCCAGAAGCTAAAGGGGGAAGTTGTAGAGAATTAATTTGCATTGGCCACCTACCTTGATGCCCTCCATTGAAATTCGAGAAGCCACTCTTTCCATTAGAATATGTGGACACTGAGAGACCAGAAAAAGGGACAGTCTGTTTGTACAGTTGGATCTTCTCCAATATAGCAAAGACTCTGCTCAAGCATTGCGACCACCCGAAACCCTGGAAGACACTAGGCACATGTATGCAGCTTTGTTCGATTGCTCCTATGTAATCTTATTTAACCTAAACATGCAAATTCCTCAACCACATCAGAATCCCAGGTGAGAAATGTTGTCTAATTCTATAAAAGCTGACCAATACCAAGCTTTTCCCTCTGGACTGGATGGTGAGCAGCTATTTCTTGAGAGGCGAGAAACATGCTGGGCAGAGTACTTGTCATCAAATCCTAGGGGATTTGATCCTGTTTAAGTGAGAGGGATATGAATACTCCTGAGGACGGTCTGATAAACCATTCAAAATGTACATGCTCATAAAATAGATCTACCATTACAGGCTTAGTCTTTTCTGTATTCACAGAGTAGAAGGCAACATCAGGTCTCAGTGCTAATGCTGCCTATTGGATTCCAACAAGTTATTTCCTTGCCACCGGTGGCAGATCTGGTAAGAAATAGCTATTAACTTCTATTGCTTCTTAGAGCTCTAAGCCACCATACACCCTCCTTATCTACAGGACCTTCCGTGAGTAATGGAAAACCATGTTACTGAAAAAACCCACTAGAAGGTAAGGGAAGACATTTTTCTCATAACATGTATTATATTTACATGTAAAAGCAATAGCTGCATCTTGTTGCTTTGTCTCCCAAGCTTATGACCATTCCCACTCTAATAAAGTTCCTCTTTGTTTTGTTTTCACATGGCCTCAGAGTACTTGAAAGATCTGAATGTAAAGGGTACTGGGAGAGGGTATGTTTATTTTCCCTATGCTTTAAGCTGGTAAAGTTATGTTTCAGGAGAGAATTGAGACATGCTGAAACCTTCCCTTTTGTAGCCATTAAACAGCTGGCAGAAGGGCTACAGACAGGTTACAGACTCACACAGAGATTTTCTGAGCATCCTGAAAGGCTATCACATAATTTTCCATATCCAGCAAAGGCACAGTGTACCAAATATAGCTTTTAGATATATCTAAGCAAACCAACTGATTCTGGGTTTATTTATACTGGGGTTATATAGTTCCTAACTGGTAAAATACAATCATATGCCCTTAAATAATCAGAGGGGTAAAACAGTGTTTCTGCCTTCTATGAATAAAGAGCCCTTGCATTTTCAAGGAGAAAATAATCCAGTATATGTTATTATGGAAACTTTATACTGCAGCAACATTTTTTTGTTTAAGTGAACAACTTTGGGTGCCTAAATCCAAGAATTTGTTCACATGCATATATAGGGATGGAAATGGAGGACCATTACAAGCCCAGATCCTGACGTCTATCCTGCATAAGTAGCATATGATGTTTGCATGCTTCAGTTTGGCAAATCTCACTTACTATCTTCTTTAAATCAAACAACATGCCAAAGTTTCTGTGGCCTCAGTGCTTTGGCTCTCCTCTTACAGCCATTAGAATTTCAAACATTCATAATTTTCCAGTCATTTTACTGAAATGTTTAAAAAAAATTTTGATAGGATTTTAAGATGCTTTATTGAAAGAAAATTGTCAAGTCCAACATCTATAGTAGGAAAAACTTACGTGTAAGATCTTGATAAAACCATACTTTAGCATTTGGGGGAACCAAGGGTTTTTTCCCTTGAAAGTATTTCCAAAAAGGAAATTTTTGTTTTCCAATAGAAATTCGTGAATATTCTGCAATTTTCAATATTTTAAACTTTTTTTTTTAACTTGTACAAATTCTCAAGAAATAGAAACCCTTTTCCCATTCAGCTGAATTACAAAGTATTCATAGGATAACTCCACTAAGAAAATGATTGAAAACACAGTAAGTGACCTCATAGAATCACTCAACATACTGAATTTCCTCTTGATATAACAGAGAGCAATTAGATTTTTAGAAGAAAGAAAGAAAATATCTATTACCTGTTCATGCTGCTAATGGTCACATCCACAGTCCAATGCATTTAAACAGTTCCTAGTGATTTAATAATTGCCATTCTCTTACAAAATAGCAATTTTCTTATACCCCTACTATACGGAAGTAGTTTTCCAGTGTGAGTGTCTGTCTCTGCAATAATTCATATTTAGTGTTTCAAATTTTTATAAAAGGTTTTTCTGGCAAATCATTTTAACTCAGTTTGTAATCCTGCTTTGCAATTTAAAAGTTGAATGGATGTTTCTTGACTCCATTTATAACATGGGAACTATAATGGGAATGATTTCCCAGTGTGCTGAATTTAGTGGTAGACTTTTCCTTTGCTTGTCTGTGTCTAAACTCCTAGTCCACAATGCCGGATTAACTTTTCTTCATGAAAATAGCTCTTGTATGGAGATAGCCTTCACAAACAAGGGAGAACCACACATCCCCATGGCAGCCTATTACATACACAATAGTGTTTCCAAACTACTGCTTCTTTGTGTTTCCTTTGAAGTTAGAGCAATAGCAAGGGATTTAGCTAACTTTGTTTTCTTTCCATATTCTGACAAAAAGAAACTGCTTTATCCTGCCTGAAGCTCCAGTATAGGCATGGGGGCAAATCTTTAATTGCAGGCACAGCTGTTACAGTGCTCATAAAACACTTTTTCACATAAATTTCTATGAATGCAGGATCTTCTTGTGTCTACTTCACTTGAAGAAAGGTGACAAAAATTGGCATTTTTTATGTCTGGGTGAGAGTAGCAGAAAATCAAATGTCTGTCTTGACTATGAAAAAAATACATAGTGATACATATTCTATTTGCATCGCTTTATTCACTATTCAAACAATCCTATTCTGATCCTAATTTAGTCCTGATTAACTCATTTTAAAATTCAGTAGTCTCATTTTGCCTAAAATCTCACTCATCTTCTCGATTCACAGTTCCACATCCCATCCGTGAACTCAAATTACTATTATCGTAGTATAAACAAGTTATCATATGTTCAGTCCTGCAGATTCTGTAACAATGGAAATCCAGGATCAGGAACAGTTTCTGATCTCTGTCTCCCATGGATGGTAATGCTTGATTAACTTCTGTATATGCCTTGCTGAAATGTCACTTGGGATAAGATTGCCCACTGCTCTTCGCCCAAGTGCACTGCAAGACCAGCATTTGGCTCGGTAGCATTCCTGTACAGGAGGAGGCTCTTAGCTTGCCTACACAGCAGTATTTGTGGCTGTTTAAGGGCAAAATCATTCTGTTAGATTTGTGCACTGATCTAGACAGATAGACAGAGCCAGTGGTACTGAGGCAGTCTCCATCTCAGTGCAGTCCCTGAGGCCCTCAGTAGCAGAGCAAGGTCAAACCAGCAAACTGAAACTGTGTCAGGATCAGGTTTAGAGCTATCCCTAAGGCACGGGCTTCATCCATCTCATCCATCCACTGAAAAAGTGGGTGAAATTCATAAAGGATGCTGCTGAGAGATGCTTGGGAGACAGTGAGACCATGTGAGAAAAGGACATTTGGTTTTGTATTGCTGAAAGTTGAAACATTTTGGTATTTCCTGTGTTATTAAAAAAGATAATCAGAAACTCTTACTGTTACATTAATGATAATGTGTTTCCTTTTGGTTCTGCTGAGTCTTAGATGATTTTTATAATAAGTAATACAGTATGGGATGTTTGATTATATTTTAAGATTATAATGTTTATAATGCTTTATACAAACACACAGCTGTTGCATTTATGTTTTAATGTCCAGATCTTATACCAAACTAGCTATCTCCTTACACACACAGTATTTTGGAACAGTTCTTGGTCCTGTGATAGTTAAGGAGAAAGGAAAGAGGGGAAGAAGAAGGGAAAAAAAAAAAAAGCACGGAAGTAATGAGGAGAAAGTGTCACTGGTGCAGAATGATCTGGATCATTTGCTAAGCTGCTCATGAGCAAACAATGTGTGTTTGAGGACGTGAAAATGAAACATTCAGAGGAGTGACAATTTTGGAAAGGCTTTAGAATTATGCTTAGTAACTGATTGTTTGATCTCCTGACCATATGACCACAGTCATCTTTAGGTGAGCAAACAACAGAATTAGAGTGAGACGATAATGAATGTTCACATTTAATCAGACTCATATGAGAGAAAAACAAGTTTAATTTTATGATACCCTGAAAGATCCACACAGAGAACAGAAATGTGGTAAATAATGAACCTCTCAGTCAAGGTGATAAAATAACTGAAAGTTGAAGGGAAACCATTTTAGCTGGATTTATGCATCTTTACTAGAAAGAGTAATTAGCTTACTGAAGACTGTGATGTAGCTTCTCTCCTCAACAATTTGCAAGATAGGACTGGTGGATTACTTTATAAGATTTGGGTTCTATTAAGAGAAGTCTTGTAGCCTCTGCTTTACAGGAAACCAGAACAAAAGATTATTTAACTCTCCTGTTCTTACAGCATGAATTTTAGAATCTAAAACTTCTCCTACTGAAATTAATGGGAAGTGTTCCAGTAACTATTGGCTCCAGTACACACAAGATGAGGTACCATGGCTTGTTGATGTTTGTTATAAAATGTTTCTTTTAAAGGGAAGTTTTTATCAGTTTGGTTTGGTTGTTGGGATTTTTTTAATCAGGGAAGAAAATGCTACATTCTCAACTGGTATAAATTGGCCTGTTGACTTTATTGGAACTCTACCAAATTATACCTACTGATGATTTAGCCCATGAGTCTTAAACTGTGGCATAAAACAGGAACTCTCAAAAGGTAGAAGTAAACAAAATCCTTTTTAGTCAGTAATTAGTCTTCTAAACTTTAAGAACCTTAATGAGCTGCAAGCAACTAAACTTCCTTCATTTCAATGCACTGCTCCTCATGTTTCATGCTACTTTATTAGATTAGCTTGCAAATTAGCTTACATTAATGAAAAATGATTAAACTTAAACCAATGGAAATTAAATGGCTTAACTGTAAAGGCATTTGAAATTGCTTTTAAAATTAACAATGGGTTTAGTCACTGATCTTTCCATGCTTAAAGTTTAGCAACAACTTCTTTCTGTGGATGGATTGTGTCTACAAAGCAGTTAAGGGCGCCTTTGTAAAATGACATCTCAAGTCTCTTGTCTTCAGGCTTTTCCCTATGAACGCTTGATTGTTCAAAGCAGGTTCAGAGACATTTAAGCAGTACAGTATAGCAATAGCAGTAAGTACACTGCTACATCCTAACTGACTCAGGCAGCTAACAATTTCATCTATATATATGATGCAAGTCTGCTTATAATGCTAACTCTGAGGATAATTTCAGAAGAAATTGTGCATGTGTATTTTATGTCTGTGTACTTCATACAATTTGTTTGGTGTATGCTAGAAAAGGTAGAACTCTCAACTTTATTTGAATGAAGGTATGTTTGCATCCCTGCTGTAAATTACAGTATTCTTACATGGAAAAAATAAACAGTATTGAATAGTATCCCTTCAATATGCACTAGAAACACAGCCCAATTTAGAGTTTGTTTTTCTTACCTATTTTGAAACTTTTCAATTATATCTTAAGTATATCCACCTGTTACTAGTAAAACACCCCAGACAAATTGCAGTTTAATTTAATTCATGGTATGAAAGGACCACACATTCATTCTTCAGCTAATTTATCGGACCCCAAAATAAATTTGAAATCTATGAGGTCTGATGAAAACACCAAGCTTCCAAAAAGAAGTAAACCAAAAGGTGAAGTCGCTATATCCCACACAGGCGCAGTAAACAGCTAACCACTGTGTGGGGATGAAAAAGATGGGATGAGCTGGGGGGAGCTCACAGGCTCTCTGCAGTTAAGGAAATTTCACAGTGATTGCCTGAACAGGTGATTCAATGATGAACTGGTTATTCAATGCCTGCAAGGAAAGAGGCTGCTAGAATAGAAGTGGAAGAACTGGGGAGGAAGGAACTGGTGCATCCTTTGGATCCCAAGGAACCAAACCAGCCCTCTGATTTCAGCAGCTTCCCAAGTACTTCAGTGGATATTACAGCAAATCATTCTTTTGTTGAAAACTAGACCTTTCCATTACACAACACTCTAAAAAGAAAGATTAAGTAAAACACCTTGTGATGCTCCTCTGCAAGGGAAAGAATTTCATCTAGACTAAGACATAAACCTATGAATACCAAGTCTTTCATGAGCAAGCATACAAAGAAATAAAGGATTTACTATTTTGTATTGTAATTTTCTATTATTTAGTCTTTGGAAACAAATTGTCTGCAAAGAAACAATGTGTTTTGAAAACATAGTATTGTAGAAAAAAATTGAGAGTTTAAATAATGATTGAAGAAAGAATCATGCTTTTATTAAGTATCTAGATTTCACAAGACTTTAAATATATGTATTTTATTATCTCTGAGGTCTAGAAGATTGCATTTTTGTTCCCTTGAACAGCTAAGAAAAGATTATATGAACTATGAGAATTGTTAAAGCTACAAAAAGTCTCTTTGTGTTTTCTTTTGAGGGTAAAGGTAATTTGTTAGGAAACCTCCTTGACAGGATGATGAAGCATAGTTCTTTTCTTTTTTCCCCCACAGTGTATAGCCATGAGAGTCAAAAGAAAGCTAGGCTTACTGTAACACATTGACTGACAATTAGATTAAAAAAAAAACCCAACAAACCACACACACAACAAAAAAAAACTCAAGGAAATCAGATCTTATAATGGTATCTAATGGGATTCTGAAATAAAGTCTACTGCTCTCAGGTATCATCAGGTAGTGAAATTAAAAGAAAAGCACAGAAACTCAATTATTGCCAAAACTGGCACTTAAAAGGATGCTCTCACAAGTAGAAATTTCTTTGGCTCCACAGTTGTAGTGAAAATTTTAGATTTCCTGTGTCGTCATAGATTATTATGCCTCATAAAGTTAATAAATGTGTTTCAAATGTTTGGCATACTCATCAAAGCATTCAGAATTTTATTCTGTGCTTTTACAACATATATGATAATGAATTAAACAGCTGAACAAAAAGAATTTACACTAAAAATTTTGAGGGGTATTGACTTGATAAGTGATACTGTATGGAGGTAAGAGCTTTCCCAAAACCGTGAGGCTATCGCAACTACTATTACTTTCAATAGATTCAATTCCTCTACTGCTTAAATTACTAGTCATGTTCTTGCTTCCCTACTTCCCACCATTGACATCATTGGCTGTAAGTAAAGCAGAATGGTATTTTATACTGCTTTTAGTCCTTCAAGAGGAGATTAGATGGCTATTTTAAGTGTTCCATATGAAAATTACTTATTCTTTTTTACAGAAATTACGCATTGCCTCCATTCTGCACAAAATTCCATTAAGTGGAAGAATAGTGATGGCAAAGATTCAATTATTTTTGTCTTTTAAAAACCTAATTTGCAACTTGTTCCATAACCATCAGTCCCAAAATAAATATAAATTTAATTGTAGAACACAGAATAAAAACAAATCTCCTCTAATGGCTGCAATAAAAATTTTAATACTTACAGAATGATCTTCAGTGTTCAAAAAGATGTCTGAAGTTTTCCAAAACACAAGGTAATAATACCGTATTAAGTGGTATTACTTTGTGTAAAAATATATAACATCATTATAAGGGACAATTGAAATGTTTATTTTTCCTAGTGACAAACGATAAATCTGCCATAAGAAACTTTTAAATTCTAATATTTGGAGTTTTAATATTTTGAATTTGGAGACAAAGTCAAAACTTGCTCTATAGAGCAGGGACTCTCAAAAAATATTCAGTTCAGTGAAACCCTGTATTTGCACTGTTGATGGAAAACTTTCCATCCATGCCAGCCACATTAAAAATGCCATCAGTACTCAGCTTCATGATTGAATAGTTTGAAATAAATCATTAGCCATGGATCAGAGTGTTCACTTGTGTAACAGTTTCATACTTAACACTTGGAGAGTTTTGCATACAACTCCTAAACATAACAGAAATTAATATATCCCTCTCTACAGAAGTGCTGTTAGGGAGATGTCCACATTACATAGATAAAAGTGGGAAAGGTTAAGGATTACAATTCACAAAGCAGTAGAATAAGGTGCTTACCACCAGATGATGTTTAGGCAGCCAGCTGCTGAGAAGCTGAGCATTTCTGTTTGCCCAGCATGATTAGCCCTAACAATATCAATCTTGCTTCGTGCCCAACAGCTTTCTGAGAGATAGCACTCTTTGGAGACATAATTCCCACTGCTTTTCTTGGGATGGTTCAACCTCCCCAGTACAGTTACAAGTTGATCCCAACTAATAGCTCTTAAAGATGAGTGGAAGCACTGTTTGTATTTAAGTCTCTAGCTTAGATGGTTAAATTAGGAGTTAAGGCTTCCAACGACACTTCAGAGCTGCCCAAAATTTTCTCTCAGCTATAAAAGTAGATTGAAGTCTAGACTTCTAAAGTGAGAGAGTTTAAATATTTTCTTGTAAAATCTAGCCCTTCATCATAGAAGCACTCTGGAAAATTCTATTCAGTAAATACAATATACTGTAATTTTCAAGTCTTTATAAAAATATCCCAAAGATTTTATGAATGCATTTGTAGATTTACTCTTTTAGGTCCTTCTCCTTCACTTTGTTTCCCCTAGAAATATCACTGGGCTTATATGTATGTACTGTTTCACTCAACATAGACTTGTTAAAGAACTGTCTCTGTTTACAACTAATCATAATGTTTACATGTTTTCCTGATAAGGACATAGTCTTTCTGTTTGTGAGCATGGCTTAAGTGAGGAAGCAATTCTTAATGAATGTACATCTGCCTTAATGAGTACATGGATTAAGAGTTTCTACAGACCACAAAAGTCTTCAGCTCTGGTTCACAGGCTCAATTCCTGAAATGCAAGGAAAGCTGCCAGACAGATTTCATTTGTCAGACACCTGCAGTCCACAAGTGAACTTCAGTTGGTTGAGTCATGAAAAGGAAGCTGTAGTCCCAGATGCTAACTTTCACTGACTTGAGTTGTTTTATCCTGCTGCCTTCCAACCTCTCATCAACACATGCAAAGATTCAGATTTTCCTATCATTTGCAATCCCTTAAATGAACATATACTTACTCACAACACAGCTCAAGACTCTTTCTGCTGAAGACAGCAATCACATCATGTCCCTCTCCTTCAATGCAGAAAAACAGAAGAGGCAAAAGAGCACTTAAATCTTCTTCAGAGGAGTCTCAGCTGGAGTACAGCTGCCTTCATCAACCTTTCTCACAATACATATGCAGCACCTGGCACAAAAGACATGTCACAGATGGAAATGAATCTCACTAAATGATGCTCTGTGTTTTGGCTCTCTTGGTGCATAGACTGCCCCTTAGTAGATGCAGGCAATTAAATAAATTAGAGGAGCCATACAGTTAGGGAGATACTTGCATCTTCTTTGTAAACATCCCTCCTGGCTGTATATGATAAATCTGGCTGGAACTGGGAACTTGGCCCATTAGTTTCCATCTAGATACACATTCCTTCTCTTTTCCTCTCATCTGAGGTATACATTTCTGATGTGTCTGCATGGAAGGGATTATGCTCAAACTTCCTTTTCTCATTTTCCAAACATGTTTGGAAAGCCGGCCATGAGCATGCCAATCGAGCAGCGTGTGCTTGGAGGACAAAGTGGAGGAGAATCCCAATGTGACGCTGCCGGGGCATGCACACGGACAGCTTGAGCTGGCCAAAGGGAAAGGCTGTAAATCACACTCAGAAGGAGATTGATGATGTTTGTGGAACATGCTCTCAGGGTGCCAAAGAGGTGTTTGTTCCTGAGGCTTAAGAATTATTTTTGTGGAAGGCTTTTATCATTAAAGTTGATGATGTGCCTACAACCAAGAAAATAAAAGAGCGATGCTTGAAACAGCAGAGTGATTTGTATTCTTTTGCATGACAAAAACTTTCATCATCCATCCCTTTGACAGTTATGATTTGTTAAAGTTTTCTCCAGGGTGTTTGTTACAAAGATTTGAATTTATTGTTATGTGATTTGCATCTTTATTTCCACTATGTATGAAATCTGTAGTATTTAGCAGATCTACCTCATAGTTCATATCTAATTTACATACAGCAGAGACTTCTTAAACATGTAGCCTTTGTGTATAATAAATTCATTCATTGTAAGAGGCTGGTTTATTTTATGAGATGTTAATTAAAGTTGTTCCTAATGTAACATAATGTGGGAAAAAAACCCTAATATACAGTAGTCTTATTAATTGAACAACTTAATTTAGAGTTACTTGTATATTGCGCCATTATTATTTTTATATTTGCTGGACAATTATTGAAAAATCATAAAGAGTGTATAAGTACATAAACAGATAAAATTAGATACCTGTTTGGGATATTTATATGAACACTCAGGTACAGTTTGTATGTGTGCATTGCTGATACACTAGCAATTTATTTCTGAATGATAAGAAGAAAGGAGGACTAACTAAATGCTTATCTTCTGCCCTCACAGGTTTCTTGTGTCTCGTGTAACATTTATTTTTTATGCTAATGTATAGGAAGTGTAACATATGGCTAATCAATATCTTCTGCAACATCTATGTGTAAAAGACTGCTTTGTTATACAATCTGATATCCATTCCAGTGGGTCACGGTGCTGTTTATTTTATGTACACACTTAGTAGCATGTTTGCAGGTCTGACTAAAACTATATAGCATAATAAAACATCAAGAAGGATATGGAACATTCGAGGGTAAGCAGCTGCAGTAGTCTTCACCCATACCCCACAGGAGGTAACACGTTAATCATAGTCACTGTGATATTTAATAACTTGAAAATCTGTAAAAAACAAAAATAATTTGGAAAATTGTTACTTCATTACTGCTATTTACCAAACTCAAAATATATGGATATCTCAATAGTACATTTCAAAGCTCAGAAACCTCATGCTGATTGAATGTTGGATGAAATAGCTGAGCTGAACTTCATAGGAGACTTTCCACCGACACAGGTGTCTGCAGTTGCCTAGACCAACCTCACCCTCCAAAATGTTCTACATCCTGCAGGACTAAAAAGAAACTGAACTTTGCAGAAGCCTAGCTGCAGCTGTAAAGTGTGCTTGTTCTCCTTTACTAAAGTTATGTTTTGTATGTACAGATTTCCATGAAACTGGGTTTTACAGAATGGCAAGATGAGTACAAGTACTGCAGCAAATACGTGTAAGAAACCATTTATCATCATATGCATAGTAACTGACCATGTGCGAAGGTCTAGCTGTTACAATGTGAAGTAAAATGAGCTTACTCAAATAACTCTGACAGTGAAAGAAGGCAAGTACTACCTTATTAAAGGAAGCCAGATGACTCCCTTTTGCAGCTTGATTTCCCCTCAGTGTTCATAACAATTCTTTGGAACAGGATGCCCAGAGAGGTGGTGGATGCCCCATCCCTGGAAGTGTTCAAGGCCAGGTTGGATGGGGCTATGGGCAACCTTGTGTAGACCAAGGCCTGGAGATTGGTGGCCCTGCCTGTGGCAGGGGGGTTGGAGCTCTATGATCCTTGAGGTCCCTTCCAACCCATACCATTCTATGATGATTCTATGATTCTTTGTTGTTTCCTCTGAAATCTGCCATTCAAAGGACAGAAAAAAATTATTATATATATATTAAAACTGTACCCCTGAGCCAAATATAGGATCCCATCATGTTAAACAATCCAAAGGTATAAAATATAGCCTAAGCTTGATATTACAAGGAATTAGAAACATACATAACACAATGCATATAGATGCACCATTAGGTGATTACTCATTACTATTTTACACAGATAAAGATAAAAATTGCTAAATGCTATGAAATAATAGTATTTTCCTCTGAGTTAGAAAGCATCTAAAGACAAACTGATTTAGAAAATTGTTCCTTTCTACAGCCTGCTGATCTCTCTTGCATTTTCACAACATTGAAACATCTGGAATACTAAAGATTTTAATTTGAAAAAAACTGGTGGGATGCATTATTGTGGTTATTTTGATGCATACCCATCTTCCTATCAACCTATAGCACATTATAAAAAACATTAAAATATCTTGCATGGTAGGTCTTTGACATAATCTCAAAGATCCACTAAATCTTCTGTTCAAAGAACAAAAAGAATCATTGAACAGGCATTGTGTTCCATCCCTACAAATACTACACCACATAAGCACCATCAGCTGATTAAAAGGTTTTCCAGGGAAAATTGCAAGCACAGCAAAGAAGCACTTTGTAAAAGAGTTCAGATTGTCTTAAACACTTGAAAAAATGAATTTCAATTAGTGAAAATACTTAAAGCTGCATTTCATCATAAGCAAAATCTTGAACTAGAGTATTGATAAATATACACATATACTGATAAGCACAGTACTGTGTTTTTGCCATGGCATTCAAGATTTTGTATTCAACTAAACATGATTTTTCTCATACGTTCCTTTTCACTTCAGGTTCATTCCACAACCATTTAGGTATTAATAAATCACTTTCAGCCTCCAAATAGTTACTACAAATCCTAAATCTTAAAACTATTAACTTCCTCTTAAAAAAAACCCAAACAGTAAGAAATTAACAAGAAGAGGTGCAATGGTAAAATCAGTTCAGCTTTGCTTATTTGAATATTGTCATTCAACTTCTTGTTTTCTGTTCAAATCAAATATTTTTCTGGTACAAGGCAACCAGTTTCCTTGGGTTCTTAAGAACCCAGGTAACCATTGATCAGCTCAAATATTAGTTGACTGTCAATTGAATACTATACTTTAGTCATGCCAAATCTTTCCTGACAAGAAAATCTTTTTTATAAGATACATACAGAAATTACTTCACCAACTGCTGAATTCCATGTATGTCTACAGAAGTTTAGACTTTTCTCATGCACTCCATGTAACTAAGGATTAGGACCATAGAAAGAGCATCAGAACAGTATTCTAGTGCATTATTTTTAGAAGCACCTGCTTCAGCTCCAGGCTCACAAGTTCCTGTATGGGAAAGAGACATCCTTTCCCTTCTAATGCCTTCACCCTGGCTTTCAAAAGTGTAGACAGACAACAGGTAAAAGTTCATGCACTGAAATACGAATTACATACAAAATAAAGAGTCACTGTGAAACTAGGTTTCTGAAGTTTTCTGTTAAATATTGGTGATTTGTTTTCCACAAGTGGAAAAAACATTTAAAGCATTTCCATAGTCACCCCTGCTAGGAATGTTTCCTGCTTTTAACTGCTGATGAACTTGTTGATTTAATAGATAACTTGAAAATACTGACCGGTTGTTAAGAATTTCTCAAAAAATATTCTCTTGTAGTTTGAGTTACATTTTCATCTATGAAAATGATAAATTATTCCAACCAGGTGTCAAATAGTTCATAAAATGTTTGATTCAAAGTTACAGATTACTTGGATATCCCATAATTCTTTATTTCAAACCACAGTTTTAATATTTAACTTCTGCTCTGAAAATACTTACTAATAATTAATTTGTCTGGGGTGAAACTTTTCCCCAATTCATCTCCTCCATCTGCTTGCACATACTGTGAAATTATAATCAGCTGTAATTTGTGACAGAGATGTGCCAAACATTTCTAAAACAATTTGGAAAGTGGCAGACTGGAATTCTTGCCAACTTGTACTCCATGCAGATGCTACTTGTTCTTCTCGCTTTCCTCACCAAAGCTGAGTTTAAAAAAGAAATCTTGAAGTTCTGTTAAAGAAATATTTGTGGAAACCACTTCATACTATTTTGCTCTCCTCCCGAGTTGTAAGAATTTAGGGATTGAGTCCAAAGCTCATGGGAATCAGTGGAAAAATTCCTACTGATTTGGCTGGAATTAGCTTAGATGTTAGTTCTTCCTCAACTTCCAGCTGAACCTACTAATTAAAGGCACAAAATAGACAGTATAGCTCCTCCAAGTTTGCTTATTTATTCATTTACTTCAGACTTAAAGGGTTAAAGATAGATTTACAAATATTAATGACTATTAAGGTAAATAACTAGAATTATTTTCGAGTGAAATGAATGCAGTGGGTGTTGCAATTATTTTCTATTCCTACTCCTAATTTCTCTTGAATTTCAAAACATAATATGCACCTTCATTAAGGGAGGTAGATTATCAAAAGATCATTAAAAAGCAGTGAGACTTGTGGACTATTGAAACTATGTTAAATTCTATTCATACGATAACATTATTTTGAAGTTTCTGGTTCAGAAAAATGTGCATCACTTGAGATCACCAGTTTCAAATTACTTGAAAATATAAAGTTGCATAGGATGGTCAACATCAGTAATCAGCTTGTTTCAGAGTCCAAAGCTTGCAAATTCTGAGACTTGTACATTGATAATTTGAGAATGAAACACAAGTCTTTTAAGACATCAGTATAAAAATGTTTACATGTTTGAAATGGTTGCACTCTTTTGTAGCACAATGTGTGACATAGAAGTTCCACTTTCTGACAGACTTGGAGACAGTATAACATGGACTCAAAAAAACCAGTATATAGAATGAGTCCTTTTTTTTTTTTCTACAATCAGAATTCCTGAAATTATTTTCTTTGGAAAACAAAACACACTTTTTGGAGGATTACATAACTTTATCTAACATTTCTGTTTGGTTAAACTACATGTTCAGTTAAATGTTGTTTTCTCAGACTTTCACATTAAACTGGACATTACACTTTGCAAAACCAAGCAAAATACATACCTAAGCTTACTGAAGAAAAAACATCCAGAGACCTAGATGGAAAGAAAACTGATGGATGCTGTAAAGGAGCTATTCCTTCACAGTCTCCATCAGCGACGGCATCTGAACTGGCTGCAAGCAGGTTTGGGGTGCAGGAGGAGCTACTGCTCAGGCTCCTCTGCATAAATGCAGTGGCAATAGCCCCATTTTTGGGTGCATTTGCCCTGCCTGTCCCTCCTGGATGGCCACAATGATGCTGCCATCTCAGATTTTGTTGTTGCAGCAGGCGAGACCAGTGCTACATCTTCAGGGCAAAATATTTATTGGGTTTTACCTCAGCTGCTAGGGAGGCTTATCTCAGCTCTCAGATGCATTAAAACCAAAAGGGAACTCTGTCTCTCTCATTGCTATTGTCACTTCTGTTTGCTTTTAGAGTAACAAACTGCATACATTTCAAGTCGTTAATTGTATGTGGGGCAAAGTGTTTCTACTATATTGGGAAACTTTGTTTATTCAAGATATACATAGTCTTTTCCAGGTAAAGCTCACATCTATAGAAAAAATTGTCTCAGACTCAGATGTGTGCTTAAGGACCCTTCTAAAATGAGGATTTAATGTACCAACAATGCATTTAGATACGACATTTACTTCCATTTTATAAGGCTGTACAGTTATTTGAACTGGAGGCACACATATATGAAATGAATAAATGGAGATTATAAGGGGAAAGCTGGTATACGAGGTCCTTTCTGCCAAGCAGTTTAGCTATAGGACAGTAGAAGCTTGCCAACATTTTTCAGATTTATTTTCCCTCTAAAGCCTGTGGGCTATGTGGTATAGTGGTTAGAGAAAAGTAGCATTAATACCATATAATGTGCCTTTCAGTTGCCAGTAATCAGATGTTCCATTCTTTTCACCATATATGTAAAACAACGATTGTACAAGAAGTACAAGGATGATGCATTTATCAACAGAGAAGACACAGCTGAAGCGAGTATTTGGGTAAAAGAATATGGTCTATAAAAGCAGCATGAGAGGTGAAGCAAGTAGAAACTAATTCGATTTCTTTTATTAATTATTTATAACATGTATCTGAAAGATTTTGTTTCATTTAAAAAAAAATTGTAATTAATTTAATCTTCCTTTCATGATTTTAAGCCCATACCACCTCTGTCTTGTGAAGTCTAAATATGTGTAGGTAAAAATGGATGCCTTTAAGTATCGTGTACCATGCCTCTCATTTCTAAAGCTTTTTTAAAAAATAATTTTCTTAAAACAAATAGAAAATTCTTATCTGAGTCAAAAATAGTCAATGACTTATCACTGTACATCAGAGGATTTGATCGGATACAAAGCCAATCAAACTGAAACCTGGGTTCTTTCAGATCCTGAGATGGGTATATATTATGATGAATAATCGAGTCGATATGGAGAACTGGAGCTTTTTCTTCTAGTTTCTGAATCTTTAATTGCGTATTTGCCGGCTTTTCTGTAATACTGCAAGGGTTAGACTGTACTTCTTGTGGGTAAATGAAAGATGTTTCTCACATGACTCCAAGATGCAGGCTTGTTAAATTCAGAAATCTACTGGAAGGCTTAAGCTGCATTAAGTTAACTGTACTGCAAAAACCAACTGTCTCACAGGAAAAATGATATATGATGTTACGCTAGCAGCATCAGTCAGCCTGTTCCTTATTCAAATTCTTTTAAAATACATTTATATTTCTTATCAAAATTTTTTTTCTTATAGCTTTCCAAATAAAAATATCAACCTTGTCTATACATTGTCTCGTATTAGTTTTATACCAGATTAAATAAGGCAAGAAAACAAGAGTAATGTCTTACTAAGACAGCACAGCGAGCTTGTCCTTTAACAACTTCACTGGACTAGAAAGCAAAATGAGTATGACTTTCAGGCATGGAAAACAAACACACCATACTTCCACAGCCTTACGCATCACATTCACTGATGTTACTGGGCCACCCAATGACCCCTTTTTTGTATTTCACTTGCATAAATATGTCAACTGTTTTTTTACAAAATGGATATATTATTAAAGAGATTCACAGGTTTTTAGATATTATATAGTCAAAGAAAACAGAAGCAGCAATGCTTTATGGTATGACCTAATGCTTGTCTTCAGGTGCAAGCTACAGCTTGTGAAGAGAAAAAGCTCAAAGCTTTCAAAATGTTTGCTGCTATCCTACTAATAGTCCTACAAATGTCCATGCAGTTAATGAAATTTAAGAAATTTATCTTTATAATTTCTGTCAAAGGGTAATTTAGGGAAGTGCCAGCACAGCTTTAAGGGCTCTGCAGGGGGCAGTGCCAGACATTTTGCCCATACCTGCTCTGTGGTAGCTCTGTGCTGGGAAGCAACAGAACATTAGTCAGCTTAAGAGAACTATGACTTCCTTGTGACATGCCAGAGAGGGAGACTGGGATGGAAATGGAAACAGAATAAGGATAGTGTTTAATAATTAGAAGCAAACTGTTGCTAATGTATGAATAAAAATACTGAGCAAAATTACAATCTCTCTGGTGTAAATCCAGAGTAAATCCAGAGTAAATTATATTCAATTTATATTAAGAAACTCTCAATGCTAGAACATTCAAAGACAAATTTATAACTGATGAAAATATTGTCACCTCATTAACCACAAGTTACATGGTTTACTTTCTCTAGTGGCTTTTGTGCCATTACAGTCAGCTTTGTCATTCTTTTCACACTGCCTATAACCTCTGTTTATATTCATAAAAAAAAAAAAGTCCATCTGGCCACCTACCCAACATTTCCTCAACAAAAGATAAAATGCCAATGGAGCTTGGGTACCTCCCTTTGCCCAGGGGAGACTGGGCAAACTGGGTATCACACAGGGCTGGGGACTCATGCACAGAGTTCAGAGCAACACTTTGTGGAAGGAATAAAATGTCTAGCTGAGACATATGATGAGGGAGAAACTCTCCTAGCTGATATACAATATGACTACACGAACAAGTTACCATGAAGTAACCGAGAGACTTAATTTAGGATTTGACACATGAATGGAGAGGTGAAGCTTTAAACATAAATCTGGTGCAAATCACACGCTGAAAGCTTCATACAAACAAGCAGACTGTACATTTGAAAGTGTGAGAGGCACTGACAGACAGGCATTTGAAAACGTGATAAATGGAGTCTGGATTCATCCAAGGTGAGACTGACTATTATTGGGCTAAATCAAAGGAGCTGTGAGAGTTTTCCCAGTTATTGAACATAGGGTTGGTTTCGTTTGGTATGGCCAACATGTTCTGGAGTTTATAATAGATTTTAAAATATTAGGTATTTTCAAAGTAACTGCCCATATAAACCCTGTTGCTCGAAGTAATTATAAAGTATCTTCACACTTCCATTAAGGAACTGGCTTTTTCAAGCCATGTGAATATAAATTTTCTTTAAGGCTATCTCAAAAGTGCTATGTTGTAAATTAATAACTGTGCAGCTATTTAGTTATAGTAGTATCTAAGACTCTTAAAATATATGTTTATTTTAATCTATTTGTAAGTTATGTAATCATACATTTGGTTAGTAACTGGATTTGTACAATTTTTATATCTGTATAAATTAATTTATAAAAGTTATCATTCCAATATAAGTGGTTTTATCTCAGGGAAACCCTCATAGGAAAAACCAGCACTGGAGCTGAATGTTGCCTAAATAGAATAAATGTAATCTGCACATGCATGGAGGAAAATGACAGTTCATGAGCACTGTGCTTCATCATCTTCTGTTTCATGTATTGAGAGGTTAACAAGAATATGTAATCAGGATTAGAAAGATTTGCAAAAAATAGAAGGATACTTTTTCATTTTCAAGTGTAATATATGAAATAAAAGCCTGTGTTCTTGGCAATAACATGTACAGTGTTGTCAGGTGAAATACTTTCAATGCAAGGTCTTGTATTTGATTAACAAACATGTTGATTTTCTTTTTACACAATGGAAAAGAGCCAGTCACTATTTTGTAATATTTTTTTCATTCATATAATTTGTAAACTAGATCAAAGCTGGCAATGTCTTCAGCCACTCCTTGAAGTTTAAATACTCAAGTACTGTATTACAATCACTTTACTGTACTTTATAGGATACACTAACAGGAAACTGAATAAGTCAGAACATATCCCAAGGGTATTTGATGCTGCATCTCACCAAAGGATATTAAGGAAACTGAGCTACCATAGGGAGTGAGAGGGGTAGTAGTCTCAAGTGGAAGTTTGTGCTGTTCAGCGTGTTCTGCAAAAGCGGTATATAGTGGGATAGCAACTTTGCTGATGACACTAAAGATATTAAAGACAGAAAAGGCAACATTCAGTCCTGAAATACTTCAGAAGGTTCTCATACAATGAAGGGTCAGGAGATTAAATACAATTAAATAAAACTAATGTAGACACATATAAATTAATTTATAGGGGAGAATCTCTAATTTTGCTCTATGCAATAGCTATACCTAAATGCTATTTTCAGTCGCACAGCTGTGCCTGGTAAGACCATGGAAAGATACTTCTGGAAACTATACTCAGGCACATGGAAAATAAGGGTGTGTTTGGTGAGAGCCAAGAAGGCTTCACAGAGGACAGTTCATGCTTAAAAGATTTGCTGGCATTCTTTGATGGGGTTACAGCACTGGTTGATAAGGGAAGTGTGACAGACATGACCTGGATGGACTTGTGCAGAATATTTGATACTGTCTCACACAATATCCTTGTCTCTAATTTGGAGATACATGGATTTGATGGATGGACCACTTGGTGGATAAGGAATTGACTGTATAGTCACATTCAAAGAGTTGTGGATAATGGTTCAATGTCCAAATCAAGATTAGTGATGGTGGCATTCCTCAGGGGTTGGTATTGGGGCTGGTGTTGTTTAATATCTTTGCTGGTGACATGGACAGCGGGATCAAGCACACCCTCATCAAGTCTGCTGACACCACCAAGTTGTGTGGTGGGATGGACACACTGGAGGGAAGAGATGACATTCAGAGGGACCTTGACTGGCTGGAGAGGTGGACCCATGCAAACTGCATGAAATTCAAGCATTCTGTGATACTATAAGTCTATAAAATGACAGTTAAAATAGATTTTATTTTTTTAAACTAGATTAACTCTTTTAAAAGGTAGTAAAAAAATCAATTCAAATGTAAGGGAGTATTAGCAAGGAATAAAGAAAATAAAACAGCTTCCACATCTTAAACATGTACAGTTTCTTTCTGTTTTCCTCCTCCACGTTCAGAAATTATACAGTAGAACTCAGTAAGGAGGAAGGCAAGAAGGATGATCAAAAGTGTGGAACAGCTTCTGAACAGGGAAGAGCCATGATTAAATATACTAGAAGCCCTGAAAGGCTGTAGAAAGATCAGTGAAATCATGAGTAGAGTGAAGAAGGTGAATTAGTAAATGATTGCTCACTCTGCCTTCAAAAAAAAAAAAAAAAA
>VZTU01018069.1:25418-38066 GCA_013400835.1 Zapornia atra
AAAAAAAAAGTGAGTTACAATAGATAAAATTAGCAGGTGGCAGACCCAGAACAAACAAGAGGTGCTTCTGCAAAGAATGTGTAATTAAGCTGTGACACTACTTGCTATAAGATACTGCAGATGGAAAAGTTTGCATGGCTTCAGACAAATTTGTGACAGGAAAATCTGCTTAGGACAATTAAATGCAGACACCATTTCTGCAGTTCAGGAAGTACCTGAACCACAGATGGCTGGAAAGTATTCTGCAGAATATCCCAGCATATAATATCCCTATCTACTTGTCCTGCTCTCACGTGCTTTCATTAGGCATCTGGTACTGGCAAGTGCTGAAGAGAGAATCCCAGCCTTGACAGAGGTGTGGTCTGACTCCATATGGACATTCTTATGTTCTTATATCAATCTGCATATGATTCGGTAAATGGGAAATATATGTGTTCCTTTACTTAATTTGTTTAATTATTAACTCATTCAGAATGCACATAAGTTGAGAGCTCTGAACACTGCTTTTTTTGAAAGACCTACAGTGTGAAATCTGCAGAGAGATCTGATAATGCCTTAACAATATGTAGTAATCGTATACTTTATTTCCTTCAGTTTTTGCAAGAGTAAATAAAATCTCATTAGTTTTGCTGAGTTTATATGTATAAAGACTTCCAGTGATTTTTTTTGGTAGAAGTCAATCCTATTTGAACAAATCCAGGTCAGAAATATTGGCTAGAGCAATATATGTGCTCTTAGATGGAAACAAATTAGGTCTTGTTCACGGTTATATTTCCAAAATTGGCTGATCAGATAGTCACTTCATTTGTTTTTATCCAAATTGGCTTCTATGCCTTTTGTTTTTTTAAATTCATGCTTTCACAAGGAGGAAATTTTGGATGGAATGCATACAAAGTTCTAAATCAGATTTATTTTCCAAGAGTAAGTTTTATACATATCAAAGTTTTGGCATTCATCATTTGTAATGGAAAATGAAATTATACACAGCTTGAGTTTAAGCATTTAAGAACATAAAGACAAACATATATCTTCCATAAACAGGATTTCCGACTGAAGTCCACAGGATTAGGTAGGACTTCCTTAGATGGTTTTGTAAATCTTAAAAATCTATATATAACTTTAGCAGCATAAATATTTGCAAATCTGTGAACAGAAAATTTGTAAAACTGTAAATCTGTCCAATCAGCATAATTTCAGAGACCAGATAGAACTGCTGCTTATCTGTACCTAGCTGCATGTTCCTATATATACTTGTTTTGTATATATATATAGGTATATATATATATTTTAATGTCATTAAGAATTGCAAATAAGACACTTCACTGAAAAGGCAGATTTTAACTGAAAATTCAGATTTAATTAAATGTTAATGATTCTTATGTAGATATATTGATAAATCTTTAGATTTTGATGGAATTGAGTAGAATTGCCTCCGCACAGCTACTTAGAGACGCTATGTCATATCTAATTTACTTGAAATCAGCAAAACCTAATTTGTATAGACAAAAGCTTCACTTTGGTTGTATTGGCACATCAGGGAAATCAGATAGGAAAGAAGGTAAAAAATCAGCTTTTAAAGGAAAATAATCTCATTTTAATTACTTTTTGTTATCTTTAAAAATATTTTTTAAGAAAATTCTAATCAAACTTGTCCACAGAAAGCCAGTGAGGTTCTTGAAACTTATCATTACGTTAGATAAAAGGGTTGAGTTTTTTTTTAGTTGAAACCTGCAATGTCTTTATATGCAATTATACTGAAGCCAAAGCAAAGCACTGTTTTTTATGAGGCAATACTTTGGCTCCCAGGTGGATAAACTATGAGGTTGATGGATAGTTAGGGTATTACAAAGAGGGAATGAGACATCTGCTTGGTAAAGCATTTCACTACTTATATTGGCATTGTGATAGAGGTCTTTTGGAATCTGTTTCCTTAAACGGCAGAACACAAGTAAATGGGTGCATACCAAGATAAAAAGTGTTCAAATCAGAGTTAGTTGAAATGGCTTTAGAGCCAAAACTGAGCAAATGAAAAAAAAAAATCTTTATTTTGCCTAGCCTAGCAAGCTAATGTAAGGACATTTCTGTGCCAGAAGCATGTGAGAAAGAATTGTGGTGATATCTACCGAAATTATTTCAACCCAATGACTCCCTATGAGTAATTTTCTGATTACAGCTTTCACCTCCAGACTACAGTGATTTGAAATCTGATTCCACTGACAAACTTTAGCTGTCTGAACACCATGCCCCATGGCATAGTCAAAATACTTTCAGGACTGCAGGTCTACATCATACAAGTTTGATGGGTTTGTATAGCTTACAGCAAATTTTGCTGTAATACACAACAATGGTTCTGCTGGCCTACATTTGATGGGATACAACACATACTGGTCTTTTAAGTCCACAGAATGCTAGTACTGTTTAAGTAAGGAGTTCAATCCCTAGAGCCTTCCAGAAGCTAAAGATCTTTATTAAGTTAATTTCAAAACACAAAAGGTTTGTAAAATTGCCAGTGGGCAAATTAAAGAAACAAAGGACTATGTATAAATAGTTTTCTGGGGTTTCTTTACCCTGCTCTATTAGGAAAAATCTACTAGACACAAAATGTTCATTGAAAAGAAAAATCATTCTTGTTTCTGGACCGGCACTTAGTGCACAAGTATGTAGATTGATGAAGTGGCAGGGTGAGATGTTTAACACATCTCCAAATGAGTTGAGTTAGATCTGTGTTAGTGTTAGTTGTCCATGATAAGTGTCCTTGACTTTGATTGTCTGGGCCATGAGACTTCTGATACTCAAGCTTACTCATCTATTGTGACAGGCAGATAGCCATGAGTCATTCAGGAATAACACAGGAAAGTTGTCATTTTTGCCCATGAATGGGCATTAACTTTGACAAGTGGACAGTCTACAAAACATGGTGTGTTTTCTCCATTCATTAGTATGATTTCCAGTCCTCAAAACTCTTAGTAATCAAGTAGTATTTTAGTAGTTGTTTTCATAGCAGCCAGGCTGAGGGTGCAAGCTTATGTCATTACAACAGCATTTTATCATCTTTGAAAGGCCATAGTGACTGGGGGAGGCTCCTGCTTACTGGAAAAAAAAGCAAACCGTACCTGTCTTCAAGGTCAGCCAACTTAACTGAAAAGCCTGGTCAAGCTTATGAAGCAGAGTCCCCTTGGAAGCTCTTTGAAGCAGATGCAGGACAAAAATGTAACTAGAAACATCCAGAGTGGATCTACAAAGGTCAAATTGTTCTTAACCACCCTTCTGTGGTGGCCAGTTCAGTGAATGACAACAGTAGATGTACCTTGCCTGTAGTAAAGTCTTCAATACAGTGTCCCATGGTATTCTTACAGCTAAATTGGTGAGATACTAAGTGAACTTTAAAGCAGGTGAAATTTGGCTGAACTGTTGGGTGAAAATGACTATGAAGTCCAACAGATGACCAGCTATTAGCGTCATTCTTCAGTGATCAGTATTGGGACCGACAGCTTTTAATGTCTTTTTCAATGAGCTGGGCAATGGAATTGGTTGCATTCTCAGTAGATTTGCAGATGGTGTCAAACTGGGGAGTAATTGATATGTTCTACTGTTTGTGAGATTGCTGAGAGAGAACTATGTCCAGTTTTGATCTTGATTGTACAGTTTAGGTACTGACATGACTGTTTTACCATAAAGGCAGGCAGAACAGGGTCTCAGAGGGGCTGTAGAGTCTCTTTCCTGGGAGACTGGGCAGTTCCCTGAGCAGCCTGGTCTACTTTATGAAGAATTTCAGACAAGACCTCAGTTATTTCTGTCCCTGGCTGATTTGACTACGTAGTACATTGAACCGAGGAATATGAACAGAATGGGGTTTTTACCAAGGCTTACATTTGCCCTAAAGTATTTTTGCAAAGCTTGTTCTATGCAGAGTGTCTTTTTGTTTAATGTCCCATGAAATTTAGATACATGATTGATATATTATAATGATTAATAAACTCCATTATTATCTGGGACTGTTCATTGACAATGATTTGATCATATCAGGTACTGAAAGAAAGGTGGCAAAACAAGAAATAACTGTTCAGAACTATCTGCTTGCTCCACATCCTTTCAAAAAAACCTTCTTTACAGTACAGTGAAAACTTCATAATGATCATGAAAGTGAGCAAGTTTCTAAGTCTGCTGTGGCTTGCTCACTGGAGAACAAGAAGCAAACCACTCACACGTAAGGGTAGGTGGCAGCCATGGAACCCAGTAATGGATCCATCACAATAAAAGTGATGTGCCCTGCAGTCACATTGCAGATTGAATAAAAATGACAAGTATACTTGATAGCTGCACCTAGAAGTCAATGAAAGCTCAGTGGCCACTGATGTTATCTTCTGATGGGGATGTTGCTGAAAGCAAAAGTTCACTTCCAAGAGGTTGCTGCTTTGTGAGTTGTATTGTGCAGCATTCTTTCCACTGCTGCCTACCTGTCTTCACTCCACCTCCCAGAGTTGTGTGTTATTGTTGTACATGCTGTCACTGGCTTGAACTTCCATGCAATGTGGCCCTTTATTATAGAGTATATGGTAACATCGCCATTCTAATTTCTCTCTATGGGTCTACAGAAACTGCATTTATCAGAAAATACCTGCCAGTTTACACATAAGTGACACACACAGAGAATATGACTTGTAGTAAGATTATAATCATATAAAGTCATAATTAAACCTTAAACTCTTAGCATTTCAAGCAAATTTCAATATAGCAATATGTTCTACTATTGGCCTTTGTAGTCCTTGCTAGTCCTCACCTCTGCCTTCTCAGACTTCTTTCCTCAGCACTTCTGTCCCCCCAGGTCTGTTTCCCAGTGTTATGCTGAAAGGTCAAAGGTTAAAGAAAAGTATTACTGTTGAAGTCAGATGTTTTTTATTGCAGTACAAAATATGTGAGACCAGGACCAGGGGTTTCTATGACAGCCCTGACCCAAACAGTATGTCAGTGCTTAGCATGGGATAAGCAGAGAATCCGTTTCTGCTGATCTTCAAACTGCTCCATACAAGTAGGACATTCCAATGGGTAGAACCACTTCTTAGAACTGCCTGGCTAAGCAGCCTAGATACTGCAAGCCCCCCATAACTTAGAAGAGTCCCTGGGATAATTCAGACTAGATAACCAGAAATTAATGTGAACTAAAGAGACATTCTCTCCTTCTCACATTCATCTTGGACATTCCTAGCTCTGCTTTGGTAAGACTGTGGGCTTAGTCCATCGAATTTGTATCAGAACAAAAAAAACTGGTTGCCATCTCATCATTTAAAGACTAGACAGACTCTGGCGTTGAGGGAGACAAAGGCTTTCTCGTGATCTTTGTATTCTAGGTACCAGAATCGAACAGCTCATTAATCTTTCTCTAGAACAACCCTATGTGTGTGACCTACATCTTACTTGTGTTAATAAGATTTCTGAGTATTTCACTTCATGAAATCCTACACGGAAGGTGTTGGTGTTAATAAATTGTATACTTATATTACTTTTGACTGCATCATTCATGGTGCATTGTTTTAGAGGCAAGTTAAACAAGAGAGAATCATCTCACTACTGATAAAAATGTTTTGACCTTATTAGCTGAGCAAACAGGAGAGTGTTTGAACCACAGGCCCCTGGTTATAGCAGAATCTTGTCTCAACCTAAAACTGTCTACTGTGAGAATGGAGTCTGTACTGCAGAGGTGTTCTTGAGACCTTGACTGTCCTTTTAAACCTCTGACTGAATAGCAAATGCTGAATGGACATGGGACTGAAATACCTGAAATGAATGTAAGCCATGTTAACATATAAAAGTAAAAATGCTGCACATGAAATTAGGTCTCTCTTTGAATCACAATCGATTTGCAAACAAATGGAGAAAAATGTCCACCTAATTTTGGTGCAGAGGCCTCACTGCATGAATTTCATTGAAAGCAAGTTTTGCAGGGATGAATTTGTCAAATGAAATTGCAAATGTTTTTCAAAAGTCTTTACAATTTTGCTCATCCCTGCATATTACATGATCTGTAAACCGGAAAATTAACAAATCAAATCATAATGTTTATACATAAAATTAGTCTCTATTAAAATTTTGTAGACTATTTAAATTCTTATCACTTTTTGCAAGTTGTTGGAATCTTTCCACCTATGGTGCTAAATAAATTCTTGTCTATTTCATGTCTTTGACAGATGAGACACATTTACAGTTACCCATTTCTCTTAGACCGAAAATATTATATTTAAATCTAAACACAGTTTGGAACTAGCTCTCTTCAGACATTATTAAAAACATTTAGTGCTATTATAACTTCACTCAGGAAACAGGTTGATTCATTCAAGCAAACTGTGGTGCATGGGGTTTTACATCCCACTGAGCCATTAAGTTGTAAGATTGCCTATATATAGATTTTATTTTATTCATAATATATGACATCAACACTTTTTAAAAGGTTGTGGGGATTAAAATAAATAATCTTATGGTAGCACTGGAGGAAGCCATGCTATATTCGCTGTTAGGGTCCTATTCTGCAGAGTGCTCACAATCTCAACTCCCATGATGTACCTTACAAAAGGCATTCAGCTCTGTGAAGGGTCTGGTCCTCTATTAGAGGAAAGGAATTAGTCTTTTCCTACTGAAGTCAATTGGTCTTTGGCTGTTGACTGTAGGGGGACCAGGAATTTTATCAACAGCTTTTAAAATCTGCTGTTAAGATCCTGCGTGTTTTGAACAGTTGTTCATATAAGTCGGACTTATTCAAACATTTAAGAATACAGTGACTACCACAATCATACCAACTAGCAATTTTTATCATTACATATTTTTTGATGGCCACTGCCCAATGATCTTACAAAGGTAAAGCTATAGCAAAAATATGGAGTTATCTGTCTATAATGGACTTATTAACCTTGTCAGTTAATGAGTGCATTATGACCTGCAACGTGACTGTATCTATCCTTTACGGTTTTCATCCAGTTAAACTGTGTGCATTTTTGTAATCAATGTACACAATTAAACTTTTATGCCAAAATAAATGATTCAGCACATGATGTCTACGTTCCAGCTACAGTATAAAGAGATGTCAAGCACAGATTTACTGAGGAGGATTAGGGTGGATGTGCTGTCTAATGCAACAGGATTGCTTCAGATCTGCCTCAGTGTGGTGTAATAGCACTCTTCAGAGTGTCTGAATCTGGCCATAAAGGACTGTGCTTTCTTAGTACAGCTACTGCACAGCAATTGCACTACAGACATAGATAAGCCACAAGAGATGAAAAATTCGGTATAATTGGGTCATAAACATGGCATACTGGGACTCATCTGGCAGTAGGCATCATAGTGGCCAGGTGCCTTCTCTGCTCACCTCTATCAATTGCCTGGCACTACCACTAACCCCTCTTATAAATCCAATTCAGACTCACCTTGCACTTTTCTTTCAAAGGAAGGCAAAAGGAGTAGAAAAAAATACTTCTGCTTGTTATCTTTATCAAATTCGAGAAACTCTAAATCCTTTTCCCAGCCTTTTCAGAAAAAAATATGTCAATGTGCACTTTTAGCTTCATCTGATGCATCAGACAGGTATCAACCAACAATCTGAACCTAATTTGTACATCTGTGACCTTTGCAATGGAAAAGACAAAATAACCATCTCAAGCTGGCCTGTGGTTATGTGAGAAGAGAGGATTTCCAATCCTGCCAGGTGGTGGCCAGCAAAATACCAACAGCAGAGCACAACAAATTCATTCTTAGAATGATAAAAAGTTCTGCTGGGTGGGATAAAGCAAGTATGCTCAGGCACTGATGGTTAGGGAGCCAACAGCCTACCAGAGCCCCTTTTGCTTAAATATTGCCCTTCTCAGCGTGCCTCCCAAATGAAAGGAGGAGTCCTTGGAGGCAATTATGCCTGACTAGACACAGCACACCAGCCCTGAAGTTATGGGACTGCATTCTGTAAATGGCACTTTCTAATATCTAGTAAATGTCTCAACCACATACAAGAAGGTTAAATTGTAGCAGAAAACCAACCAAGAATTGCAGGCCAGCTGTGACAAGTAAATGGAGTGATAAGATTATTGCTGTATTGAGGATTCAGAACAGAAAATCGAAATAAGAATTTGTCTGTGACCAGAAGCTGTAGAGAACCTGGTGTCTGGCCATTAGCTAATATTATGTTTCCTCATAAGCTTCATTTATTTCTGCTGTTCATTGAGTTGGGTCTTACTAAGATTTTGAAATAGAAACTTTTTGTAGTGTATTGCTGCAACACCTGAAATTGTGACAGTCAGAATACAACTGCCCTTCACTTTGCCAGAAATGCACTAGAGGACGGTAACATTTTTGTTCTGTTATTCGTGCCGCTATCATTTCATATACTGTTCTTTTAAAACTTTTTAAAAATCCTTTCAGAAGGTGTTTATATTTCATATTTTGATCAATACTTGTCTTTTGTAATATTTGAATGGGGCTAGAAAACTGAAGACATTTGTGATCTGCCCCAGTGGGAAAGATAAAGGAAGACAAAAACATTTTATAGACATCATATTTTAATTTCTGCTACTTATTCTATTTTATACTCTCAAAATCATATAGATGGGATCACTAAGACAAGTTTCTTAGAGGAAATCTAGGACATCATGAACTCAGCTTGGCTTATTTCATGGTAATTCATTCATGTGCAAGTGACCTGTAAAAATTTTAGAAAAGAATTCACCGTTTTGATTAAAACGGTAATTTCTTGGTGTACTGTGCAGGAAACCAAGTCTACTTCTCCACACCATGTGTTTTTATGCCTTTCTCTCAAGATCTCAACAAGTACATTTTTTAAGCACATATTTTACCATTCCTTTCATGTTTTGTAAACATTTGCAACGATATCACTTGTGAACATCTTTGATGGTGCTTTTTAGTTTTGCTGTAAAATGCTTAAGAATTGGAAACCATGCTGTCTGTTGAACTCGATTCACAACTTACATCTCCATGTGTTATTGTTAGTGCTTAGTAGCGAGTAGAATTATCCCCATCTAGAAGGTGTAACATGGCATCTGTTGAGTCTATTGCCCTCAAAGAGAAACTAGCACAGGGACTCTCATAGCCAGAAAATTTGTAATTAAGTAAGGCAAGGCATTAATTCTCTCTTAAATCTATGCACATGCTTTCTGTGGAAATGAACAAGATGTGTGGAAAGACAGGTTTTCTCAATTACCAGGGTTAATATTCATGTGCAAATACAGACTCAGCTAAACCCCACACATATGTCGTAATGTCTACATTCGTCATCCTTTTTTTCAATGGGGTATACAATATTCATCCTAAATACCCATAAAAGACTGACTGCAAAAATCACATTTTATAGCCTATCCCAGGAATGTTTGCATTAAATTGCTTGAGACTGAGAAAGTTTCATTGTGATCAGGACCCAAGAGATATAAAAGGACCATAAAGCAAGGGTCATAGTGAGATTTTATAAGCTAGGCTTCTACTTAATTTAAATTATAGGGGCAGTGTAAGAAGTTGTGGTTTACCAATAGTACTGTTATACCTTGAGTTAAAGGCTTCTTTCCACTGGCAGTTTCAAGTACCTGCCTCTCGTGGAAGAGTTAAATGCCTTATGTGTATGTGTCCTGTAATTCATCATTTGAGAAAAATAAAATTTCATTATCAGACATAAGAACGAGTGCTGCTGACATCTCGTCTGAAGAAGCTGTGTGTGTATTTCAGTAGCAGCTCCATTTCAAGTTCCTCTTTGTTCCTGGATCAGTGCCAGCGTTCAAATCTCTGCCTGAAGCTGGCACATGCTGCTTCTAAGAGGAGCAAGAGTTTAACATCTCTATTGAAAATTAAAGTGTGCCTTGTGATTGGATCAGATTGGCTAAGTATACTTCTATGATTTATAATTTCTTTAGTTGGACATCACAAATCACAATTAAAAATACCATAAGATTAATCTTTTTTAAGTTCTGAGATGTATCTGCTCAACTTCTGAAGCATAAGGCTATCTTAACAAAAGAGGATAGAGTATAACAGATAAACTAGGTTCTGTAATCTTTTGCCATATCTGTTTGGTGGTGTTTTTAAAAGATTAAAATGACAGAAAAAGCCTTGATCAAATCCAGTAAGCTCTAGAGTTTAACCCAGATGTCTAATACCACAGTACACTATCCTGGCAGGAATATCAAGGGGAAAATCAAAGAAAAAAAGAATTTTATTTTTCCCATTTGTATGTCAAACTCAAGTAGTTCTGATTTTACTGATGCTTACAATATTTGTTTTCTTATGTTTTCTTTAGCTTTGACTATTGATTTACATGGTATCTCAATCTACATTTCTCTGTCAGTGGATTAGACGTTCTCAAATAAAACACCTATCACAAATATGTTGAATTTGAAGGGGGATAATTTTGAACATTAATACTCTAATATGGTTGCAATTTTCTGCTGGGGATTTTCTTGAGAGACTATTTATATTTTCCAGTTTCAATAAGTCATATCAGAAAATACTAAATGTCAATGGCAGATTTTGAATAAAATTTTTTTTTAATGGGTCTTATGTTTTCCCTTTTTATTGTATCTTGCCAAAATCTTGAATATGTGCAAATCAGACAATTCAGTTACTGTTTATCAGTTACAGTTCCTATTTTACAGACAATAACTCTTTTCTCTAGCTAGGAACTCTTTTCTGTCCAAATGCACATGCTAGGGACAGTTTCAGATGATTAAAATGCACAGAGGTGGTAAGCATGGCCATTCATTTACACGAATTACAGCTCTGTATTCCACTGTAGAAGTTGTGAACATGAACCATATGGGGCAGGGGAATCAGGGCTGTGGCCATATCTGTATATTATTGATTTAAAGGTGGACCATGGGTCAGTGACACTTTTTGGAGTAGGATAAATTTCAGCTATCTTGGAATTAATTGTAGTTATACAATTGTTAGTATGCATTGTTATTTAATTCCAAACATTATGAAGATTAGTCTTTCATGTGGATTAGATGTTCTTAAGTATTTTCTCTGGAGTTTTAATAAAAGACTTTATAAAAAGTCTTTACATTCAAGTAATATGTGTGTAATTGTCCTTTCCTCCACACTACTTTTTTGTCTGTGCTACTCTGCTGAATTCAGTGTGATAATCCTGATTTGTGCTACAGCTAAGCCTCTCCTAGTTCTTTCAATTCTAATTGCTCAAAAGTGGAAGGATCTGACAGACTGTGTCCAGCCTCTTCTTGCTGATAACACTGTTCCATTCCTTCTCTTCCCCTTTCCCTTCCATCTTAAAAAATATAGAGTTGCAGTGTAAGGTGACCCTGGCATAATAGGTGTTACAGATCTGAGAGTACTTTTACAAGGTTCTGCCCATTTACAAAAGTAAACCATAAGCATCAATAGGAGATGAAGAGTCTTACATTATAGCAACAGCTTGTCCTACACTAGTGTTAACATGTGGTTTCTGAAACGCCCACTGCAGCATTCCAGCATTCTCAGCATTGTGCAGGCTTTGACACTGCACTATTGTACTTCCTGGAAGAAAAGAGAGAGGTTATAGAAACTAAAGGCAATGTAACACAGAAATGACCTGACAAAAACTGAATGCACAGCTCAGTCTGGTTCCCAAATGAACAAATTTTGTACTCGTTCCCCATCTGTACCAGGTTTCCCTGCCTGTAAGATCATGTTAGAGATAAACCTGGAAATGAAATTTCATGCCTAAATGCCTGGAAACATTGAAAATAAAGGCCTTAAATTTGTCCCCAGTTGATCCAGGTACAGCCACACTGTATACTTCATCAGGATCATTACCCTAACCTATTCTTTGCAGGTGCCCAATAAAATATTTCTAGCATTGTCCTCACTTGGCTATGCCATCTACACACACTGATCTCACTACAACACGCTGAAAATGGTGTTGTCTCACTTTGTGCCATAATCCTCCAGCAAACAGAGACCGACTTCATCAAGAATTCTGGCTTCTAAGGTTTCCCCTTTATCCATAACTTTCCCCAGGGCTTTTGAACCATATTTGGAAACCCTGAAAGGGCATGAAGAAAATGCGTGTCGTCTGGACCCAGACACCTGAACCTCTGCACAGAATTGGACCATGCCTCCTCCCCTAACTTTAAACCATACTTGAGGAGTTTTTCAGCTCCATCCATGAGACAGTGTCTCAAAGGCACTACTCCTGGACTCTCCACTGATTTGTGTATATGCTTTCAAACATGTGTATATGTTTTTAAACATAAAGGAAACATTTCAGGAGGTAATATAAACTTTTTGCCAGCAAAGATCAATTTTTTTGCTAATGTCAAAAACACCCTTGTAGAAGTAGGGTGAAAGGAAATATCTGATTCCCTTGGCAGTCCCCAGAGATGAGATGTTAGTGTCCTGTGCCTTTGGAGCAATTCCAGATGTTTGGTTTCCCTCTTGGACCATGTGGACATTGTGGAAACGGGGCACCTGCTGGAGTTTTACTTAGGACTGATGAGGCAAAAAGTTAGGACACACAACTTAACCTGCCATAGTTCTCCACAAAGGCTTGCAAAGCAACATGTTTTTTCCTGAAACATCACAAACCTCACCACAGCAAGACCCAAAGTATTACTAGTGAGTTAGACAGATTTCTACAGGATACATCCCTCTCTTCTCAAAGCTGTCTAACTA
>VZTU01018073.1:0-130320 GCA_013400835.1 Zapornia atra
TGCAGATTACCTTTTTACAAGTAGGTATTTGATGCTGACAGTAGAGATCAGGTCTTGCACATTTTGCTATTGTTCACAAAAGGTTTTGACTACGTGTCATTAGCTATGATTTTCAGAATCAAATTTCTATGTCAGCACAACAGATGAGCAAAAGCTCTCATATTTCTGTCTGAGACGTCCTAGCAGACAACTGTGTGTACTTTGCAAATTTGGTGCTACATGAAGGCTTCCACATACATAATATGTATGATATGTTCTAAATCTGCCAGTTTTACTCCCCTGAACAGAGGTCCAAGTGCAGCAAATCCAGCATATCTGCAGATGTAGAAACTACCTCATGTAAACTCTACCTGGAGGACAAAACAAATTTAACCTTTCTGAGACATATCACATTTGTTTCCTTGGCACAAAATATTGATACCCCTGTCAGTGATGGAATTTATCTGTGTCATAAACATGGGTTTTGGACATAGCCCATGTCCTGATATCAGAGACAGAGTCAATGGGTGTACAGAAAGATATCCTACACCGATATCAGTGAATTGTCATGTTTCATGACTGTTTTTTATATAGTACTAATTTTGCCGCCTTAGTCCACAATGAATCTAGGACTGTAGGCTATTTACAAGCCACAGTTGGAACTAACCCTGTGTTGTTCAAAAGTAAGTCAAAGTCAAAAATATCAGGGAACCAGTGAACATCATTTAAAGTTAGTGATAAAAACGTGCAGACAGCCTGAGTGAGCTCACATCTCTGCCTACAGTGGACCTGCTGCCTGGTAGAATGTTTATGCTCTGTTGAGGAACCTTACCCAGAACTTAAAAAAAAAGCTCTGTCTTCAAGCAGAGATACAGTAAGCAGAAACTAACTGGACAACAGGAAGCAATGTTCTTTGCACAAGGAAACTTGCTTGTCTTGTAAATTAACCTATGTGGAAAAGAAAGAGAATGTTATTTTTACCCCATAGTTCTCCATAGCCAATATACCTATGTGAGTATTGAATGGTGAGTATTGAATGGTTTTCTTCTGGAGTATGGTAGGGTAATGTTCAGAAGCTTTTACTTGTGAACATACATAGCTCAACTTTACTGCCTATTATAATGAGCACTTTCCAGCATCCACTGTACTAACTTGTAATCTCCAACTGTTTGAAAATATGTACATATCATTAGCAAAACTCTTTCAACTCCCCTGAAACTTTGAGCTGATTTTTAATCAGTTTCAAGTGGAAAGTACCAGATGAGACTTTGTTTTCATTAATTAACATAAATAGGTATACATCTCCCCAAGATGAGAAGATTTTTCCTTGTTTATTTGTCAAATTAAAAGCAGTGGTTTTGGGGTATGAGCAATGAATAAGGGTTTTAAAAATAATGAGATAGATGTCCCAGATTGCTGAAGTGCGAGAGACTTCTGCACTAAAAAAACTTGTCATTTCTTCAAACACACTTCATAGAACATGCAGACAGTACTTTAAATGCAATTGCAAATACTCTTGAAAGAATTTGATCAAGTAATTTAACGGTGGACAGCTTTTGAATCATGATTTTTTGAGAAGACAGAAACAAATAAAGCTTTCCAGGTTTTGTGCTGCAGCCTCCAAATTTCAAAACAGGAAGGCAGGAAGATCCAACTGAAGTGTAGATTAAGCTGCATTGCAGAGAGAAGATTTAAATAATCCCAAGCCCTAAATTTTGGATCAGTATTGTGGGGGTGGCTTCTTCTTGGTTGTTACATGTAATGAACAAATTATAAAATTGTCATGTAGTTTTTACCTCAGAATATAGGGCAGGCCAACCAGCATCTCCCAAGCTATGTGTGACTCTTTCATGGTGGAAATGTGTTTCTAAGAACATAAATAAATAAAATAATAAATAAATACAGCCTCTGCATTCAGTTGGACTGACTGTGGTGTATGAGCCAAGAAATAAGTACTGGGAAGATTCCTATGACTAAGTGAGGAATAAGAAGAAAAGGACACAGTTAATGTGGCTGCTAAAATAACAGGGCATGGTAATAGAGTGGTGAGGTAAAGAATAAAGAGGTGGTTTATTGCAACGTGGGACAGGATATAAATAACTAATTTCAGGGACAACATTTAATTAAAGTGTCAGTTTTGAGAAAGCTGCATATTTTTTCCAGGTCTCCATTTCTTCTGCCATTTGGCATACAGCTGAATCTTTTTAAAAATGGTACCTGTAATAATTTTCAACACATCTTCACTTCTAAACTAATTAAACATTTTACGTTTGCAATTGAAATTAACACATAATTTGAATTTTAACTTTAACACAGAAGTCTGTTCATACTGATTTTCACCTGTCCAAATCTTTTTACAGGAAGAAAGAGGTTATTTTAATTACTGTATTTTGTTAAGTTTGAATGAGAGTAAATAAACTACATACTTAAAATTATAACACAGAAAGAATGTGAACATTAAAAATAATGTGGTACTTTAATAAGACTAATGTGGCATACACAGGTGCCTTAGAGAATCACTGTATACACTTCTTGTACAAAACCAACATATATATACAGGCATGTTTCTATGGTTTTGTTTTTTTTTTCTTTTCTAGAAATAACCTGTTACAGTTGATTTTGCTTTTATTCATAATTTACAGTAATGTCAACAATTTGTTTTAATTTAACCATTGATTTTCTTATTAACTTCAGTGTGTTCAGGTCAGATTTTCCCAATATAAGTTTGTATCTGAAAAATTTTGAGCTGAACTGTAAAAGAAAGATAAGTGGTATTCAGTCACACAAAAAACTTCTTAATATTCAGTCTTCATTACCATTAGTGAAATTGAAATTTGTACCTGGATATTACAAACCTGACACACAGAACAAAATTCCTGTTGGTGGAAAACTTTTTAGTAACATTATAATGCCAAGATGTAGAGATAAAAATTTTGGAGCAGGCCTCAACATACTCAGATTCTGAGGCTGAGAAGAAAGGTAATATCACCTATGGGACCAAAATCCTTTCATAAATGAAAAACACTAGAGAAATTTGTTATATAGATATAGACTTAATGATGGCATTTTGGTGTAATCTGTGTGGGATAGGGAAAATTAATCACATGTCAAAATTTCTTACCATTTTCTGTTTACTTGTAATCATTGCCTCTGTGGTGGTGAATATTGCAATACTTCTCCCAGTCTTTCTGTGATGGTATGCTTCCCCTCCACTGATTTTTTTTTGCCTGATTTCTTCCTGTAAATCTGGATTAAGCAGCACTATTGGTGATGGTTGTGATGTCTGCATCCACCTCACAGTGATTTTGGGAAGACAGATAACAATGCAATAGCTAAGGGCTATCAATGCTAATGTGCTGACCTGGACAGAGCGCTGGTTAGTGTCCAGTGGCACCTGCAGTTGGTATGTAATTATGACTACGAGCCAATCTTTCTCCATAAATATTGAGCAGCCGAAGAGCCCTTTGAGCTCTCCTGAAACGACAACAGGCTGCATGTCGGGATCTCCCCTTGAAAGGGATGCCTCTCAAGTTTACTCCTCGAGCTCAAGAGAATCCTTGCCACAACAGATCCACAATAGATCCTCAGTAAGTGCACTAGACTCTGTGTTCTTAGCTAAGAAGTATAAAGTATTGATTGTGCATATATAATCCTTTAGTCATAAATCATTGACCAAGTCTGAGACTAAGACTGGATCCAGCCTCACCTAGGCTCCTCTCTGAGGAGTTTAGAAAGCAAAGGTGTCCTTTCTGAACTTCATGACATAGTGGAAGGGTCTCCCTGATAGCTTCACCTGACCCTATTCTTTATGCACTAAGTAATCAAGTAACACTTGTCTTATATTAATAGACATATTGTTGCCTCTCTCTTAAGAGTGAAGCGCATCCCTCTTATCTCTCTATCCGTGACACCTTCCCACAGATTTCCTTCTTCCTGGTTTAACTCTTCATGCTTCAAACTCCTCACAGGACTTTGACTTCACTCCTCACAGAAATGCAATTTTTGGCGTGCTAAAGAAGTTACAGGTCTCCATTGAAATTCTCATCCTGCCTCAAGCTCAAAAGGACCTCATTTTTCCATCTCATGACAGTGTTGAGGCCCTCCATCTCTTTAAGCCATAGGTGTGGGAGAGGTTTAGGAATTTGTCTAGTTTAAAGCCTCCAAATTTGTTGATTTAACTAGCTTTTTCCATGTTTTAAAGCATGATCTTTTATTAAAAAAACAAAAAGAATCGTACATTGCAATGTTTATAGTAAAGCTTTTTTGAAGTTTTTTTTTCTTGAATGCTGCTTTTCAGTATAAAAGCAAACCAGGGGTCAGGTCATATTTTAATTAGAGAAGGCTCAAATAGGAAGCTGCATTTCTGATTTTCATTGCAGGTGTGTAATTTAAAGTAATCTTTGGATAACAAAAAAGGAAACTTTTCTCTTTGAACTTGATAGGTTTTTCTAAACCACTAGGTTTTTTCAGGCTGCATTCTGCTCTGAAAAGAAAATTCAATCAACAATTATGCTGCCTATGGTTACATAGCAAAGGGTTTTATGCTTGTTTCCATCTTCTTTCATTCATGTGAAAAATTAATGAAAAGATTACATACTCAAAACCAGAACATGAATGAACACTTGTTGCATACAAAGCAATTAATGTTACATTTTTTTGTCTGGGGTTTTCTCTTGGAGCCACCCCTCCTCTAGCTGGCTTTGTATGAGAGCTTCTAAAACCATTCTAGACAGCCCTACATTTAAAACAACTAAAGTGAACATTCCTTGCTCCTGACAGTAGGACTAACTTGAATGACAATTGTCACAAACAAAGGCATATTTCTACTAAGTATGTTTAATGACAAAGGAAAATATGAACCTGGTATATGAGATTTTCTGTTTTAATTTCAAGCAATTTTTTCAGATTGCTATAATGAAGAATACATTTCTGCTTGGAGACCTTGGGCACTGCCTAAACCCATTGCTTGCTGAACATTTCCCATACTTTTCTGATTTGTTACTCTGCTGCGTATTGCCTTGGAAACACAAGAGGAGCTTTTACATTGCTATGGAAACAAATCAATATAAATATATCTACATTTTATTTATAGACCAGGTAGTGTAAAGGCTAAAACACATGGCTGCATGGATAGAATACAATATACAGTAGTTTTTTGTTGTCTTTTTAATTAATAGAAATATTGAGCAATGCTGAAGTGTCTGTTTCATTCTGCTGCAGGGGTTAAAGAAACTGTTCTCACTTTCTGTCATGTGTTGGTTTTAATTTGCAGGTTTCGCAGTCAGTCTTTCAAGAATTATGACACTAATCCAAGATTAACATTGACTTTGCTTTTGCAAGTGCTTTAACTGGTATTGTACCAAACCTAAATTATATGCTCCTTTAAATTGTAAAAAAGTAGTTATGTTATGTTTTGCTATAAGCATTGCAGCATTACTATCTTAATCTGACAGCAAAAGGAGCCTTTCAGCTTGCGTTAAACCATAAACACATACGGCCCTGTTCTTCGCTACTGTATTACCTTGCCAGAATTGCTACCAAAATACTTTATGCTCTTGTTTGATTTAGGAGATTGTTTCACTCAGAAAAACTCTCCTGAACTTTTTAAGGCCTTATGCAAACTATAAAGTTTAAATGTTTGGTTAACTTATGCAAAAAAGGACTATATTTTTTTTTCTTTCATCTTTTATTGTTTTCTCTGTCTGGTCTCTCTCTATAAAATAATAAAAAGAAAAAAAACTCCAGCAACTTCACTGTTACATTCTCTGTGTCTTTAAAAACATCTCTGTATAACTGGAAAAAAAAATAAAATCATACATGAGGCCCTGGTTTAGACTTAGACCAAATCTACTTTGCAATGAAGTGGAATTTTGTTTTTCCTCAATAGCTTTTCTTTACTGGTGGCAAGCAGAATTGTGTGTGATTGTAGAAAAATACACATAGACCATCTTATTATTCCTATTTGAGGAAACTTGGAAATATGGAATTATTAAACAAAACCAGTAAACTATGGATTTATTGTAGAACCATACAATCATTTAGGTTGGAAAAGACTTAAGATCACTTTTAAGACTTTTAAGTCCAACTATTAACCTAATGCTGCCAAGCCCACCACTAAGAGGTTTCCCCAAATAACACAACTAAACATCTTTTAAATACCTCCAGAACTGAATACAGTGTTTGAGGTGTGGTCTTACCAGTGCTGAGTACAAGAGGACGATCACTTCCCTAGTCCTGCTGGTCACACTATTTCTGTTATGAACCAGGGTGCTACTAACCTTCTTGGCCACCTGGGCACACTGCTGACTCATGTTCATCCAGCTTTCCAGCCACTCTTCAAGCCTGTAGTGCTGCATGGGTGTGTTGTGACCCAAGTGCAGAACTTGGCACTGAGTCTTGAACCTCCTACAGCTGGCCCTGGTCCGTCAATTCAGCCAGTCCAGACTTCTCTGCAGACTTTTCCACCCTCAAGCAGATCAGCACTCCTGCACAAATTGGTGTTGTCTGGAAACTGACTGAGGGTGCACTCAATCCCCTTGTCCAGATCACTGATAAAGATAGTAAAGAGAACTGGCCTGGGGAGCAATGCTCGTGACTGGCTGCCAACTGGATTTTACTCCATTCACCAAAACTCTGCGGGCCCAGACAATCAGCCAGTTTTTTAACCAACAAAGAGTATACTTGTCCAAGCCACAAGCAGACCATTTCTCCAGTAGAATGCTATGGGAAATCATGCCAAAGGCTTCCACAGCCTTTCCCTCATCCATTAAGGGTGTCACCTTGTCATAAAAGGAGATCAAGTTAATCAAGCAAGACCTGTGTTTCGTGAACCCATGCTGACGGGTCTGATCACCTGGTTATCCTATACATGCCATGTGATGGCATGCATGATTATGTGCTCCATAACATAACCTGGCATCAAGGTCAGACTGACAGGCCTGTATTTCCCCAGATTCTGGCCCTTCTTGTAGATGGGTGTCACATTTGCTAACATCCATTCAACTGGGACCTCCAGCTGACTGGACATTTAACCAGTCCAGTTAGCCAAGACTGCTGGCAAATGATGTAAAGCAACTTGTGAGCACTTCCTCCAGCTCCCTCAGTCTCTTTGGGTGGATTCCATCTGGCCCCATAGACTTGTGTGTGTCTAAGTGATGTAGCAGGTCACTGCCCATCTCCCCTTGGATTATGGGAGCTCCATTTTGGTCCCCATCCCTGATCAAGGGGCTGGGTACCTGGAGAAGAACTGGTCTTGCTATTAAAGATTGGGGCAAATTACGTGAATATGTAATTAAGTCATTCATTGCTCTTAAATTTACAACCACTGAAAGACTGAAAAGGTAGTATAAAATGTGATTGATCATAGGATTCAGCCCCATAGCTCCAGTTCTGCTCTTACATCCATACACATGGATCCTTGCTTCTCTGTGAAGCTATGCTGACTTAAAGAAACAAAACTAGCAGTCACCAGGCACGACTAAAGTTTCAGGAATTTATGACATACAAAATGCACACCAGTTTTTGTAATACCTTAAGCTGAAACTCAATATACTTCGGCCTCTGGTTTGAACAAACTCATTTAAGAGATAATATATAAGGCAGAGACAGAGATGAATGCCAGTATGACCCAAGACAATATATTTTCTAACCATTTTCCCCATATCAATCTGTTTACATGTAAAGTTTCGATTTTGGTGGCATTCCTCTTTGGATGGTAGACAACTGCTCTGCTGAAAATGTTTTGACCCCCATACTATAACTTCTTGTTAAACTGAAGCCTAGAGTGAAAGATGAGAGCAATATGGATGTGTATGGCCGCAAGTATTTTATTACAAGGATTATTGTACTTGCTCCTGTAATATCCAGAAGCAAATATGGCTTGCATCTGGTGGGAATCTGTCAGCTTTCAAAACATTTGAGAAAAGAAGCACATGTTAGCAGTACCCAGATATAGGGACATTACAGGAGTAAATAAAATAGCAAATGGTCAAGCAGATGGTGCTTCCTACCCTATTAGTCCTGCTAGGGCCTACATGTCGTTGAAGAGATGAAGGTGTTGTCAATATAACAGGCATACCTGTAGAGAAAACTTGTCCCAGAAATGTCACCTATGGAATTGGAGAATGAATTATCCTCACAGCTGGGGAAACAAGGAACACAATTCTCTGAAAACCCTAAAGCAAGTTGATGAAATGGAACCCACATCACAAAAGTCTGTAGTGAATTGTTCAGCTTCCTTTTCCTCTACTCTGAGTTCCCACCCCCATTTCATACCATCTAATTGCTTCATTTTCCTAACTTGTTCAGTTCATGCTTTTAGAAGCACCAAGCTTGATCACCCATGGAAAGGCACGGTTGCTTGTCTACGGCATTTGAAGGATCAAGTTTAAAGCGGGTGTAGCACAGCTGAATGGAAAAAGATGAAAACTTTCCTAGTTCCCATTCTACAAGCATATGCTTCATTTCAGAAGAATAAGTGTATCTATTGAAGCTGCTGAACTGCTCACCTGGGTGAGCTTTCAGGAGTAGGGCCTCTGCTATTTGCTCTGATTGTATTCTCCTGGGAAGTGTAAGTTTATAATGCTTAAATCTATTTTGAAATTAAGACTTGAAGTAATATCAGCCCAATATTTAGAATTAGCTTTCACTATTTGTTTTTCCTGTGTGTTTTCTGTTTTCATGCAGCTTCCTCAGCCTTTGGAAAGGTTTATCTTTATGTTCTTACTGCTGGCTGTCAGATTGAAAGGAAAAAAATTACCAAAATTATCCTTAACAAAGATCTATGGTATGAAATGACATTTGTCGGTCACAAACTGATAGGGGCATTTATTTCCAGTGACCGTTACAATTAAAGCACAACACTCCTGGAGATGTAAGACATATCCTCTCAAATACTGAAATTCCTCTAATCAGATAAATTTAATTCAGTGATAGTGAGATGCTTGATGGTATTGGCTATTATCAGATAGACAAAGGGAGAGATGGAAAGAAGCCAGCAATACTTTTAGGACCTGCCTTTTTTCTGATCCCTTGATTGCATGCAATTTACTTTGATTTTCAGTCTTGCTTAATTTAATTTGTGTTCATTTGCTGTCTAGAGTGGTTAGTTATGTCTCCGTTTGGCTTCCTATACTTTGCTTTCTCTGGGTGGTCTTTATTTATTGGATAACTTGTTCTGTGATCTTCGTCTCATTTAGTTGTCTTGTGAAGTGAGATTTGATATTTAAGGCTACAGAGTCTTTGATGATTTGCTTTTATTTCTTTTTAACTCTCATTTTTTCCCTATCTAGGAATTAGGGGATGGCAGAATGTATTCTGCTACTTGCATTTTCCTAGCAAGCAGGATTTCCTGGTGGTGTTAACTTCCCTCATTTAAATGCCTAGATATAGTGAAGTTCAATCACTCCTCAGTTTGTAAAAGGTGTTGGTATGAACAAAAGATGTGATCCTGCATGCTGAGCTTGTACAAAACGTATGGGTCTTCCCAGGTCAGGTTTAGTTTGACCTTAGCTTAAGCATAGCCACATATGGAAAGCACATTGACGGATTATTCCCATGCATTACACACGTCAGCAAAAATGACCAGAATGTTAAAAATGGGAAAAGTCATGCTGTCTAGAGCAGGTTAGTGTATTAATGTATCAATCTGCTCGGTTTCCTGCAGGCAAGGTACAAGTAGTCCCACCTAAAAGTGAAGGGCAGAAGTCTTTACCATCACTTTGTTTTAGAGAGAACAAAATGTCAGATGACTGGGTAAATCCAAGCAGCCTTCTCATTCAATTGCTGTCAAACAGAGAATTTGAAATGTGGCTTTGACAAGCATCCACGGAAATGGCTCCCTGCATGTTTTCTCTGGAAAGTGGCAATGCAGTGCTAAATAGATTCTTTGTTATGGAAAGAAATTTTTTTCACAGGCTTCCACCTTTTGGCTTTATATGCAGTGGAAATAAAACCCCATGGAAGAGCATGAAAACTTTGATAGAAGACTGAACACCTTGTACTTAGCTATCAAAAAAAATCTAAAATGCAATTGCATTAAAACATTAAAAAGTTGAGCAAATATTTAGAAATTAAAACTTCTCTCGTATCCAAAAGAACGTATGCTTCTTTCTGACAGAGGATATTCTTTACAGGGGTTTTAAGCAGTAATACTGTGATGCAACATGCAACCTGAAATGAATTGGAGTAATATAAAAAAACCCCAACCAAACCAGCAATGATATGACAAAATGACTATGTAAGAAACAGTCATACTGGAACAATAAAGCATAAAAGTGTAAAAACATAATGCTCTTTCATTGTATTACTGTAAGCATTGCATTTATTATAGTAGAAGTAACAAGATTTAAGAAGCATCTGTCATTTTCAAGATTACTTTGGGTCTTTAAATAAAAAAATCTTCCACAATCACTTTATTGTGCCTTGTATTTTTCACAAACTGAAACAGTCTGACACTGATTTTTTTGCATTAGAACCATTGCTTCAGGTCACATACTGTGTCCTAATTGATGCGGCATGGCACAGTAGGGCTCATTTTCAGCACAGCTTGCAGGAGAATTAAACAACTTAGATCACTTTTAATAGGAGTCCTGCGCCCTATCTCTGCACAGTGTATGCTGAACATTTGCCCCAATGTCAGGACATATTTGCAACACTAACAAAAGCCTTTGACAAAAGAGCAGTGTTTTATGCAGTCTTGGAGGGCATAGATGGGGGGTTGAGGGATGGGAGAGGAAAGGCACAAGTTTCTATTTGTAAAGGTCACATCTGAGGTATTTTTGAATTCTATGCTGTTGTCAGTAGATAACCAGGTGAGACAACTCTTGTGTCCACTTGTAATTCAGCCTGACCTGTGTCTGCTTAGGTAAGAAGTAGGAACTGTGTGTCCAGCCTCACATCAACATATTATTCTTATTTTTGCACGCAGGCACCTTAGTGAACAATGATTCTTTCACTGAAAGACAAGCTCTTCTCTGACAAAAGTTAAAGTCTAAAAAACAGCTGCCTTATCTCATGACTAGTTGGTTAGCAATTGAAATGTATCCTTCAGGAGTTCGTAGGAAGCCGTGAAAAATTTGGCCTAAGAGGTAGTTTAGGTTGAGATCACAGGACAAAAACTATTTCATAAAGTCTGAAGAAAATATATCTATAGGAGAGCAAGCAACAATATTCATATAAATAAACAAACCTTTGGTGGTCTAAGGTAAGTGTGTTGAGCATCAAAACACACAAAGTGTTGTTGGTAGTCACTGGAGTGTTTGAGGAACAAGGTATTTTTCACTCAAAAGCAAGCTAACTGGTATTTTATCTCTACATTCACTTCTCTTAATTGCTATTGAATAAGAACTTAAGAGCTCAGTAGAGCAATTCTTCTAGCTGTTTTATATTTTCATTGACCAAAAGAAAAAGAAAGAGATTAGTTTACATTTCTAGCTCCCCCTCCTTTTTTTCCTTCTTATCTTGGGGGTTTGTACATACTAATCCTATACATTGAATGGCATGTTCCCTTCTTTTTTGATTTGTACCCTGATACAGAGAAATCAAAGAAAAAACTGTCCGCATCACCAGAACTATTTCAGTGATCATCTGTGTTTTGCTTGATCATATTTTCTATTCCTGTCTCCTACCAGCATCAGGTGCTGGATGAACCAACACAGAAACTGGATGTCAACCATAAGGTTGATGTGAGCCTCTGATGAAAGACTGAAGCTTTTAGGATTTTGTAAGGAAAGGGGCTGGACTGGCATATATAATGGAAAATAAAATAGGTCTGTGGCAGAGAAACATCCTTACAGCACAGCTGCCAGAAAAACTAACAGAGGGTGGCAAGAGGCCCTTATTTTAAGGCCAAATGCACTTTTTAACTACAGAATTTGAACCCAAGGCTGTGTCTTGTCATATGTCTATAAGAAACTTGTTGTACCTGAAACATTAATTATTTTAAAATTTTTTTTTTCTGAATCATTGAAGCATGATTTTATTCTAGGTTCTGTCAGAAAAGATCACATTTGTTGTATATTAAGTTTTGGGAAACTGCCATAATTTTTATTTCATCATGCAAGCTCATGTCATAGCTGCACATCTGTTATTGTCCCTGCTGGCCTGAGGGTTATATCACAGAGTATTAGTTTAAAGAATGTGACTTAAACTCACCTAAAATGGGAAAGGTTAAACTCTGTAATTAATCCACTGCATTGCACGGGTTATACCACACACACACACATGTCCACTTGCTACTCTGAAGTTCTTTCTCTTTTTCTCTCCCTCTCTGCAATTGCTATGATGGGGCTCTGTTCCATGTAAAAACTCAAGGTCCAAATGCTAGTTTTTCCTTTTGTTCACCCCAAGCATTTTTCTTATATTTATTTTTCCCCCTTTTTTGTTTCAGTGGGGGACACACATATCTCTAAATGTTTCTTAGTTTTCAGCACTTTATCCAGGAACTTTTTGCCTTCAGAGCCTTCTCACCATCATAGCTCACCAGTGCCTTAAGCTTCTCTGTAAACACAAACAGAGCTGTGGCCTGTGTTAGCCTTTCTTACACTGTCTCAAAAAGAAGCTTTTCTAGTCTCAATCTGTTCCTCAGTCAGTATATTTACTTAAAAGATAGGGATGTTTATGGATTTCTGAATAAATATATGTTTATCGTTATAGCAGTTCCAAATAATAGGAGCTTTTATAAAAGCTGAACTAGTTTATACCACCAGGTGTGTTGTCATGTCCTACAAGAAACTTCTCAACATTTCCTTCAAATTAATTTAGTCCTGCGCAGCCATTGACTGAAAATAGAAGACCATGTAGATCAAGCAGAAAGGTTAAGTAACCCAAAGCCAAATCCCAGTCCCTCTTTCCAGATGTTGCCGGCTGGTCTCCAACATTCTTTCTATTTAGTCATTTCTCGAAAATCCCTTCTCAAATCCCTTCCCTTTCAACCTGACTGCAGAGCTCCAAGTGGGACAGAGTAGGCAGCGTGCCTTTTGTTTTGCTTGGAAGACCATCACACCACCACTTCTTTGAAGAAATGACTGCCTTATGACTGACAGTTTTCAGGTTTCATTTTTTTTCCCCACATGTGCTTGATAGCAGCCTTCAGTGACAGCTGCAGCTTGCTGCAGTCAGAGCCAGCCTGCTGCATTCAGAGCCAGCCTGCAGGAACCCAGCAGAACCTTGCAGACCCTGCCTCAGCAGGAGGAGGTGATACCATGGCATGGTACACCTCTGCACACTGACAGACCCAAGAGCAAGAACCTTTTAATGGGGAAGGAGTTGCACCTCACTGTTGTGCTGTGGTTGCTCATGTTGCTGCAGATGTGCAGAAGTCCAGCTCTCAGGTATGGACTGAGTGGAGTGCTTTCTCTTTCACATCTTTTTTATTGACAGGTCACTAACAAGAAACATCTCTCTGCTACCCCTGGTACCTCTCAGATCTCACAGACCTACCTTACCTACAAGCTAAAAGAGGATCTGGCACCGCTGCATGCCACAGAGCACCAGAGCATTCTTCCCATTCCCATCAACAACTCCACTCCAAGTTTAATATCGACTGCTTTATTTGCTGTGGTTTTTTCCTCACATTTCTTTCAGCTATTGTGTGGTTATGCATGGTAAATGAAAACTGCTGTATGCAGAGAGTTGCATTTTGCTATCAGTTAAACTCACACAGCTTGGCTGGCTTTTGGAAGAAGCCAGAAGTGGTGGCAGTGATTAGCTTTCTGCTGGAAAACTTTCGTTTCCCTTGGGGAAGTGTGAAGGGAAATATATTGTTATGCAGCCATACATACACCATGTAACTCATCACTACAATATCAGATCAAAGTAACCCCTGTCTTTAAGGAGTCTAAAACCTCCAGATCCTAAACATGAGGGACTTGAAATTCTAGTTTGGAGATTAACTTTCTTCAAATTGGAGCAGTTGTGAGATGGGCACAAGCCTCAAAATCAGATGTGAATTCTGAGCACCAGGTTTTTCTCAGACACTTTGTGAGTCCTTGAGGAGTTGTGCTGTAGTTTGTCAGCTGTCATACTAAAAATGTCCAACCACAAGGGATTTTTGGCATCAGTGTAGACAGTCTTCTTTTTTTTCGAAGGAGGACAATGTCTTTTGATCTTCTCTCTGGCCTCTCTCCCACTCCATTGCAGCAGAGGGCACAGTTATACCACAGCACATTTACTGCTCAGTTTAACTAATACTGGGGGTAAATCATTAGCACTGCAGAATAAAAATCTGCCAGTTCATTCATGTTCTCTGCTGGCATCTTTCATTAGGGATCCAAAGAGTTAAAGATCCATGAAGGAAAACTGGATCTTTTGCTGCTTTGGGGAAAAACAACAGGCTATAGGAGTTGTTTGAAGGTGATGGGATATCTCTCTGCCAGTGGAATGGGAGCAGAAGAATGGCTTGAGGGCCCATGTGAAACCCATTGCACTAAGTAGAGATTTTTGTTTCCAGCAAGGGCATTTAATCATGTCTGAAATGCCTGTCTAAAGGGATCTGTAGTCCTGAGATTATTTCTGTAAATTCTTGCAATAATAAAAGTGGCTCCTGTCCAGAACTTAGGCCCCTGTGATATAAATCACAAAACAATATGGAATAACAGTTAATCTACCAACAAAACTGACCCTTTCTCAGAAGAGGCAACACAGGTCTATTCCTTCTTCATGGAGCCCCACACAATTTGAGACTTGCCTCTTCACATCAGTATTCAGCAGGAGTGAGTAAAATGGTCTTATATAGCTCTACACATTTCTATGCTTTGACACCCTAAATTTGGCCTTGCATGGAGTCTGTGTCTGTGACAGTGCCTAGGTGTTATGATGGTGTGAATTACTGAATGAGAAGAGGATCAAATGATGTACTTATTATCAGTAGATGAATTTAAACAAATCTCAGAATTTCGGAAAGTCACGGGAACATTTCAGATTGATTCTCCAAAATACAACCTGACTGCAGGCATCAGTCTTGCCCGTTGGATTTAAAAAGTGAGCAGTCTTCTGAACCAGCTATGTGGGGCATTTAATCAGTCAACAAGACTCCAGATAAAAGCGGGAAGGGCTGAACTCCCACAACTTTTTCCATCATCCTTTGATACAAGCTGCCAAGAATGATTTATTTCAAAATGTGTGAAGTTTGCTTTCGGCCTGAAAGATGTTGGTTTTCATAATGTCACCGTGAAAACTGTTGACAGAACTGGCAGAAAGTGATCCACTTATCCCACAAAATTCAGCAAAGAGCAGTCCAAAAGACAGTTCATACAGTTCTTGGTTGGCATTCAACAAGACTTATTTCTTGGGGTTATGAATACCACTTAGCCCATGTATTGGAGCTATTAACATATTTTATTAAAATATGTATGAAATCCATGCTGACAAAATTATGTGTAATTGTGAAAAAAAGCACAAAATATCTCTAATAGAAGTAATACTGATACAACATTTTGCACTGAAACCATTCAATGTGACAGGGTTAGACTGGGGCTGAAAGTTTCTCTCAGCTTGTTGTTAACTACCGAGCACATCTCTGAGCACATCTATCAGCTTAATTTGTATGGAGTGATTTTCATTTTATGCTAGGTTAAGGCTGGCTGATCTTAGGAAACAGAAGGTGTAATGATGACTTCTTCATTTATTTGTTGTATAACTTTCTGAAAGAAAAGGTGAAAAGTCAGTCTGATGACCAAGCCATCTCAGCCCATCACTGGAGTTGTAATATGAGAGCTATTAGGAGTTCTGCTCTTGAGCTGAGCCACCATCCACATTGCATTAAAGCTGCTCCTAATCTGGTGATAGCAGAACTCTGAACAACAGGAAGAGCTGTGTTATATCACCATGTGACACAGATGAAGGTGGGCAAGCAAGCTTTGGCCAGAAGATGCACAGCAGATACACACTCACATTTGGGATGCAGGCAGGGCCTGGGAATCTGAGATTGAGAATGCTGTTTGGCGTACCATTTCCTGATCCTAAAGAAGCCTAAATGCAATTGTTTCCAAATATTTTAAGCTAACACTATTCCCTGAGTACTCAATGCATGGTGAAAGATGCCCACAGTCTGCCAAAGCAGAAGATGTAACCCAGTGGTGCCCTCACAACCCTGGATAACCTGTGCTAAGCACAGACAGGATTCTACAGTAGGCAATTAATTTAAACATGATTCAAGATCAAGCCTTTCGTCATGTCCTCCAAGGTGTCTACTCCGAACACTACCAGGCAGTTAGACACCGATGGTAACACACGTCTTTTACTTAAATTGTGTAACTCCACCTGCAAAAAGGGAAGAAACCTTTGTCCAGCCTAGCCAATATTTTGTGCTTACTTAGAGATGAGAACTGGTGCCCTGAACCATCATTCAAATTGGATATATAGGCCACAGATCTAACCAGAGTTAAATATGGCTGCACTATATAGTGGGTACAGAAAATTAGAGACTATTTCTACTCCACTCCGTATTTTTATAAAAGCAATAAAAATACCAGTCAGTTCACATCTGTTTGCATATCAATCTGTTCATACTGTGACCTATTCTGGTCACAAACCCTAAATAATAGGCCCTGCTGTCCATAAGGGTATTTTGGAAATGATTTAAATACATCTTGGACATTACGTCCTCTCATCTCAATTTTAGACTTCAAGCAAGCCTTTCACACTTTTTTATTTCAGCACTTCACTTTTGGAAATTGGTAAATGTTCTCTCTTTTTAATTTTCCTTCATTAGAATATCACTGAAAAATGTCTAATTGATTTATACATTTTTCCAATCCAAATTAATGCTTTCCTTTCCCCCCCCCCAAAAAAATAATAATTTTTACCATAATAGCTATATCACAAAGCTTATTTTTAGGGAAAAAATAAAAATAACAACAAAAAATATATATCAAGAGATTTTGCTATTAGGCTCTGATTAATTCTACAGAACAGGTCCAAAGATTTCTAGTGTGTCTGATTTGTCTCAATCTTTACCTCTATGTTTGGTTTTTAATACTGAGCCTTGGAAAGTTAGCAGGTATTTCATCCCAAATAGTAAAGTGTTCCATCTGCTCAACAGTCCACTTGTTTCAACCTGGCAGTGGTTTTGCCAGGAGAGGATGCCGGTGCTCTGTACACACTGGAAACTAATGGATGTTTCACCTAGATTAAAAGTTTGCATGCCGTGCACCGCAATAATAAAAGCCACAGGGAAAGGTAATAGGTCTCAGATTTCCTGCTTGTTGGAGCCTGGGTTATAGGGGTGGTTGGAGGCAGGCATTACAGTATGTCTCCCAAATATCAGGGGTTATATGACTACTTAAACTGCCACTCTGACAGGAGCCACGTCCTGTTCTGTTGTCTGGAAGGTATTAAATAAATAAAAGCAGATATGAAGACTTTCTTCAACATATGGCAGCGTTTTTTTTTCTGCAAACTGCATTCCAGGGTAGGTGCTGTCAATGTGCAAACCATTTATGCACCTCTTCTTACCACCAGCTCATCTGTCTTTTAACCCCGTGGGGCATTAAATGAAAAATCCCTGTTATGGAAAGGTTAAGGGTGAGCTTTTGTAGTATAAAAGGCAGGAAATTCAGAGTTAAGAGTCTATTGTAACTTTGTAATAAGTTCTTTCATTATGACCCAAGGGCAGCAAGATATCTAAGCACAAGCTTACCTTTAATCTTAAAGTTAGGTGCCTTGCTTAAGCACAGTGCTGAAACAGGGCCCATGTGTTGTAAGCATCTTTGTAAAAGCACCAGGGTGATACTTATCCTGAAAACTGTTTCATAGGGACTTGGTAAAACAAATGATGAGAGATCTTTGCTATTGAACATGCATTAAAAAAGTCGAGTGGATGTTTCCAACTCATATCTGGTGATATCCATAGTTGCTGTCACCTTCTGGACAATTGCTAAGACATAGTCACAAGAATGTGAGTGAAATAGAAACACCAGTGATGGAAAGTGAGTGGAAAAATAGAATTTTATTTGACAGGTGAGTTTTTGGGTCAAGAGACTTTTGGTTAGCCGTGGTCAAATGTTACTTCAAGAATATAACAAGTATCTGTGAACAACGCTTCTTAACATTGGCACAAATGCAGCACAGATCTGAGAGAGAAGGAAAAACTGTAAGAATGCTAGAAGTTATCTCCACTATTATAATGAAAATAAATGTAGTTTCCAAGCACAAAAATGACCTATCGGGGCTTGGAATAATTTATATTTAGTCTTCGCTAGTGTAACATATTACAGAAGAATTCTTATCATTTCACAGAAACAAAATGTTTTGTTTCACTAGAAGTTGAGCATAATTATTGTAGATCCTAAAAAATTTCAGAATGTTCATTGTTTTAGAGGTAAAATTCTACTTTCAGATTCCCTCCCTCTACCTCTTTTAAGGAGTGAGAATAGCTAGAGAGAAGTACAATTATTGTTTCTTCCTCAGCACAGCCAGTCAATATTCTGGGCATCATAGGCTGAATCCTTTAGGAGATGACATTGATGAGATATGTCAGGTATTTCTTGGGCAAAATCCAGGTTATTAACCAGAAATGTGCACAAGTGGCTGTTGCACTCAGCACAGAGAAAAATTTCAACAAAAAAGCACTTTCTTTGTCCAAACAGCCAACTTTTCTTTCTAGCAAAGCATTGGGTCCATTTAAGTCTCAGATTCTGGATTTTCCTGGATCTATTCAGCACTGACAGTTTGGTGTATTTCTGCCTGGTAATTACTCTTGTCTCTTACAGTGGTGCAAGCACATGCAGCTTCAAAGAGCAAACCCCTTTGCTCCCCAGGGAAAGTATCTACTTTCACAGACCTAGCTTCTTTCCAGCCGTGTGACCCCAGACCAAGGACAGTAGCTGCCATTTTGGTCCTTCTCTATGAAAGGAAAATATTTGAATCTTCCATTGCTGTGGGTTTTTGGTTTTGAACATAGCAAGGTACTCTAATAAAATCTGTCTTTGCACCATTTTAAACCCACTTGTGGACAGTCACTGTAATTTTTCAATATAATGAAATGCAAAAAAAAAGTTTTTCTTTACATTCTAATGCTTATTTCACTCCATCCTTACTAGTGTGGACTTGTGAAAGTTAAACATGTGTTGGCCCCCCCAAAAGAATTAAAAATGTAAAATTATTTATTTTTGAAGAGGATTTAGAAAGAAAATAAATAAGTTTTAAATTTTGTTTCCAAAAAAACTTTTGAAACTTTCTAGATAATGTTTTATTTTTAAAAATTTCTTTTTATGTTGTGTTAACGCACACTAATTGCAGTGACACTTTAATACATTCTTCTACCTCTCACATGTATTACACATAAATGGTTGAGATATGATAATATTGCACTTTAAATGCAAGTATTTGAAATAAAAATTCATTTTATTGCTTTTGAAATGTAAGTTAATAAAAATCTAAAAAAAGAAAACCACAGGGGTTTATTGTTATTGTTTGCCCAAATCTATTGGTGGACTAGCTTTTCAGTTGAAGAGAAACTTTGAAGTGTGCTTAGGACTTAAGGTGGATCAAATCTTCAGAGAAAAGACTAAGCAGGCTCATGATCATTAAGCTGTAAAATGAGAATAACGATGCCTTTAAGAAACAATTTTCTTATTTAGATATACTCTTCTCCTCATGCAATTACTTTTTATTGATTTTTCTTTTCCAGATAGAAAGTACCATTCTCTACATGGACAGGTTCCAAAGAGGCCTTAGGAGAAAGCTTATTTGAACAAGCCAGAAGGCAGATTCTAGTTGAATTTATTACATTTGACACATCTACTGGGTAAGTCCTTGTTATAACACTGTATGTTTTGTCTTTGAGCATTCAGTGTGCATATGTGCATGTTATGTATGCTGATACAAAGATTTCACAGAGTATATACCACCTTTGAAGAACAACTAGAAGCTTCCTTCCCTAGAAAACACCTATGGAGTTGTATAACTTGTTGGTTATTATGACTGTTTATAACTCAAGGTTTTCAAAGGGTAGTCAATACAAAGCTAATATAAAAATACCTTTTTCATTCCCATTGTCATTTCCCCCATTTGCAAAACACACAAAAAATAAACTACCTTTTTTCTGATTAGAGAGTCTATGAAAGCAATGCGAGTTCCTCTGGTAGCAGACTATTAGCATACTCTATGTCTCATTGTACATTGAAGTGGTAACTACTATTGCTAAGGTGTCATGCAACATGAGATCCTGCTCTTGTAAAGAAAGTTGTGTAGAATTCATGATGGGCAAAACTGAAGTGATGCAGATCTGTAGATGGAATGACCAGACTAGAATGCCTTCCTTGCCTCCTTTTGAAGATAGACTTCCCAAGCAGCTTGCTGACTAGAGGAACCCAGATGGCCAAATATCATCAACAGATTATGACCTTTACTTTCAAGTCAGTGATTAATTGCCATCCCTCTGTCTCCTAGGGGAGGACAGGGTAGTAGTAGCACCTTGACTACTTCATATTGAGTTACTATATTTCATTATATTTGTGGTGAGCCACCAAACAAAGTCTTTCAGCTAATACAAAATGTTGTTGCCTGCCTCTTCATTGTTCTGACAGCTCTCCCGTGCTCAACTCGCATTGTTAGCTTAAAGCCTTGGCTTGAATCTCCAGTTTTATTAGTGGATAGAGCCTATCAGAGGTCAGTCAGTGGGAAGTTAAGACCATTGCAATCTCTGAAACAATGAGATGACAGAGATAGTTAAGTGCAGAAATGTGTTTCAGCTGATGTGATGCAGTTATAGAGTGCTCTCTGCAAGTAAGCCAGTGTCTGAGCATAATTGCAAAGCAGTGCAAAGTATTCTCAGTTGAATTCGCTTTCCCAGCTGTAAACAGTGTTCCCAGTATTCACTGTCTGTTTTACTCATAGTCTATTTACCCATTATCTATTTACTTGTAATCACCACACACAAGAAGTCTCTTAAACAAAACTTCATGTGACCTATAAAAGGAGATATCTCAGAGATTATGTGGAACCTAAAGAGGTCACTTTGCCGGTTAAAAGGGTTTTCTGACAGACTGTGGAGTCAGACAGTCTCTGGGAACACCAATCTGGACACTGGGCTTAAATGTAAAGACTTGTAGATGCATAGAGGATTTGGGTTTCAGGAGGCCTCCAGAGATTATCTAGCCCAACTGCCTGAAAAGGGTATGCTAAGGAGAAGTTTTGTGTTCTGATGATGTATGGACACTATAACAGCCAAGGGTAGCACCAAACTTTGTTTTTCTGTCTGTGAACTTAAACTATCCAGAAGATTAGCAACTACTGAAGCAACTTTTAGTTGTGTAATGGGTAGTAGACATCATTACCTTGTTGTTCAGAGACTCTTTGGTTAAAAATGCAAGTTTTCTGCCTACTTAAAAAAAAAAAAAATCACATTTAGTTGTCATGTGAAATATGAAACATTTCAATGTGTCATGGCATGCCTTTTATGATCTCTAACACTAATAACTGACTTGGTCAGTAATTTTGAGAACTGGTTCTATCTGTTGATAACCAATACTTGAGTATTAGTTAAGTTGCAGTGTAACACCCAGAATTTGATTTATCATTTCAGTACGCCTGCAATGTAACATTGATGTGGATATCAAGACAAGCAAAATCCAGCTCACTTCTAGAGTGTGTTTATCTTCATCAAGTGACCTCAGCAGGTTTCAGACAGATCTCTTTCATGAAATGTAAACTATGACCTTCGTAATAAGTTTTTAATAGCCTTCTGATAAAAGGAATGTGGAAATCTGAAATGCAAAAGAGGTTAGAAAGGTAATTTTCTAAAGGGCAAAATCTGTATTTCCTGATGTTGTGGAAAGATCCACTGTTGCATGGCTGAAAACAGAGTACAGAAAAAGGAACTTATCTTTCCACTTTCTTTCCTGCTAAATTGAGGGTTCAAATCTGTATTAGAAAGAAATCTGGCTCTGATGAGGCAAAGCAATTTTCTCGTGCACATTTGGTAGGACTAAGTCATCAGCAAACACAAGGCTTTCTTTGTTGACCTTGATACTTATCAGGGCACAACAAACCTACTAGAAAGTCTGTAGACTGCTGAGCAGAGTAAAACATTTATACTGGCATTCATACTTGTAGATGCCATGAAGCTCTGGGAGCCAGAATTTTCTTTAATGTAAAATGTTATGTTTATGTAAATTAATTGGGTTTTGGTTTTTGTGGGGGTTTTTGGTTTGGTTGGTTTTTTGTGGGTATGTGATGGAATGCACAGTACACTTGAGTTTTGTGGTTCTTTTTCTTCTTTAACATAGTGATTGTATAATATGATTTCAAATGGTCCATTGTCAAAATTATTTTCCAAGAATGCATTGCTTTTCATGGCATTCCTTGTGCCATGGTATTAGGCGAACTTGTTGAACAGACACTCTCTCATGGACTAAAGAAGTGTGGGATTAATGACTTGGTTATACAGCAGTGCCTGTAAGAAGGATTAGGTCTGGAGCAGCTGTAGTAGTGTGATCCAGAGTGTCCTCTTGGATATCTGAGGTGCCCCATGTGATGTGATCCAAAATGAAAAGTGGAACGAGAAGTGTTGCCCTGAAAGTTTAGACAGTGCTATTAAAGAATATAGTCCACAAGGAATTGATTAAAAGAGATGCAATTTTAAATTTCTCATCAAGGCTTCTCAATGACCCAGCCTGCTCTTCTCAGCAGTCCTCTTTATTCAAAATCTAGGCTCTTGGTGTCAGAGGTGTTCTCCCTCTCAAGGTCAGTACCTTCCAGTGTTCCCATTGCACACAAAAATGCAAGCTTCAACATAAAATGAATCTTTAGATGAAATAACCATTCCCCCATTCTGTTGTTTCCATGGGGTGTTTGTATGTGCTCAGCAGTGAGAGAGAACAGTGACAGCTAGGGCAGAAACTGTGTATATTGATGTCCAATACCCATAGGTTTCCATTTGTTATCTATTTTAAATGAGGAGAGGAAGGATTTACTGCAAAGATTTAACCTGCCAGGGACTTTTTAATAAGACAGCAAAATTGGTGCTATGTGTGGCTTAAGCAGAATCCTCCTGCCATTCAGCAATCATTCCCTCTATAATACTATTATTTTTTGTAATATATGGGAGTAATTTGCTGTATAAAAGGTTGTATATGATGTTATAGTGAACACGAGGTATTTATTATAATGCTGCAACTGAATGGGGGAATTTCTGATGTTACTTCAACGAATGAGCCTATTTAAAAAACCAAAAAAAACCCCAAAAAACCCCCAACAACCAACCTACATAACAATATGTCACTTCTGAAGTCCATCACTCCCCATTCCATTTATTGTGCTCCCACAGGCATGGGTTGAACTAAATGAGCTCGCAGATATTTTCTCTTGCACATATTTCTGCACTGTATGNATTTTACACTGGGAGTGCATGCAGTCCTGGTTTAACATATAATGGTCACATTTCCGCCCCCCCACACCCCACCCCCACCCCCAAATACCTAAAGTGACAAATTGTATGTGATTTATTCTTCGTTATGCATGTTTTCAATACAGTAAGTAACATGCTGATTTCAGGGGCTTTAAAAATGTGATTGTGACTTTGGATGCTCTATAGCGATATCTTCCAGGTGGTTTGGATAGAGACTGGCTCAGATCACCCCTTAAGGATATTTTGTTTTGAAAATGTTTGTACTCTGCTGCTGAATACTAATGCTAAAATATAGCCCTCTTTTTTTTGGAGGCAATTTCTGACTTACTTTCATGAGTGTGTGGATATTACAGATTAAAGTTGTCAATTTTTTCTTTCTGTATGTGGATAGTATTAATATTAGATGCTTAACACAAACACGGTCCTAATTTTTGTTCTGAATGTTTAGAGGAATAAATTGTTCTTAATTGTATATTAATGCATCTCTATTAAGTGATGTGAAAAATATCCTTGTCAGGAGAAATTCCAGTAGTATTATTCTGCTTTTGTGTCCATTTATCGTGTAGATACAAATATCTAATTATTCATTCAACTAAATAATATGCAAATACAGGAAAAAAGTTATCAAGGTTTATGGGTATTAAATGTTCCAGGATCTATGATTGGCAACCCCCAGCCCTCCCCTTCTCTCTCTCCCTACCCCCCCAAATCTCCTTTCTGGCATTAAGGCCTATGGTTCAGCAGCTAGAGACCTTAAAGTCATCAGTTTTTTGCTCTGTGGTGGCTCTGATAATGCATCACTTTGGTACATCACACAGGAGATCAGCACAGATGATCATAGTAACGCTGAAAGACAGCTCTAAAATTTTGCTCAGTGTTCTGCTAACAAAACTACTTGCCTTGCTGTCTGGAAGACTTATTTTTACACAAAAAGACTATCAGTTCACTCTTAAGAGTTATATAAGAAAGCTATCAGTTCACTTTGAGCCCATCAGTCTCTGTAAGTGATAATTTTTGCCAGTTTATTCCATTTGTGATGATAGAACTCATCTGTCTCCCTCTGCTTTGCACGTCCTCAAATGAGTTCTTACCTGTTAAGGAAACCTTTCCCCTTCTACTCTTAACGTGCAGTTGCCATTTTGATAGAAATTATAACACTTTCCCTTAAGAGTTCCTTTTGAACTACAATATTTCAGAAATATCTGCTTTAATGGGCTGCTTATTTCTGGCTAGAAGAATGATTGAAATGTTTCATATTTCTCCAAGCTGTGAGTATTAAATAATTGATAGTTGGGAAAAATTTCTAAGCTGCAATTTAATCGCTAACATCTCAAGCTGCCATTTGTATTGGCCAAATTGCTGAAGCACAGCTTTTTATTTAATCAAGACATAATACACTATTTTCAGAACAATTGTGATCTTTCTCCTTCTCATGAGACCCTTATCCCAGAGGCTTGCCCGGTTAATGGCTGAGATGTGGTACACATGAGAAAAATCTGCCATAGGCTGACCTCTGGAAAGGAGGGAAGCATTTGTATTTTGTTGGCTTTCCTGTTTAGGATTCTTTGTCTGACTTCTGCCTCTTGTTGACAAGAGCCCCTTCTTTGTGCACAGTGAGATCGCTCCCACCCTTCTGCAGCTCAGACCCCGAGTGTCCCATAAGGGTGGAGTGCTCTGAGCTGTAACAACATGAGGTTGCTGGCACTCTGTGGGTCACTGTTTTCTTTGGAGGCAGATGGTTATTGTAGTTTCCAGTGTAGCGATGGAGTCCCTCACTGAACAGCACGACTGGCTGCTTGGGACTTCCAAAATACTGTCAAAAATATTTTGTTGTTGTTGCTGATGTTGCAAAAAGGCACCAGACGAGTTGCTGAGGAAATGCAGTGAAATAACAATGGGACAGATACCAGTGGTAGCTCACACCTCAGAAGTTTCAGAGCTCAAAAAAGGCAAAATTTGGACACTTAATCTGACACACTTTGCTTATGCTTTGCCTGATTTCTTACAATGCCTCAAAGAATTTCTTGAGAGATATCTGATATTATACAAAAATTTTAAAGAAACAGTCCTTATGCTATTCTACCTAGAATACAAAATTTCTAAGAAAGATAAATATGGAAAAAACTTTTAAAGCAATTTGCTTTTGTTTTGTATATTGAACTTGTTTTGTTTCCGTGCAAGAGCTTCAGCCTTTTGTTGAAAAAAGGTATCTTAGTTGTGGGTCTAAGAAAAGTTAGCTATTCTCCTGTATCTTACATATAAAAAGGAGTAATTTATATATATAAAATTGGAACAAGCTATATTTGTATTGGATTAAAACAACCTACAGTTGCAATACTGGAGTAATATAATTTCAATGGGCTGTGGAAATAAGGGAAACATATCCCGAAGTATCTTTGAAAACCCTTGCCAGGGAGCTCCAGGTATTTAGTTTGTGTTGTGAACTAACCAACGTACACATTGGCCCCTTAATTTTCTGACAGGGAAGCGGGTATTGCAGACAATTCACTCTTGACAGCTGTAGGAGGAGCTTTTGCTTCTGAGAAAGATGCGTGTCCTATTCCTGCTGACACTGGGAAACACTGAGGAGGTATGAAATAATAAGATCTTGTCAGGATTCCCCATGCACTCACAGATCTGTAACAATAGGATGATGCCAGCATGGATATTAAATGGAAACATCAAAACAAGCTAATAACGTGAGGACATGAGCCTGAGATACACCGATAAATTTAAATTTGATCTCCGCAGAATATGACACCCCTGTGTTTTCATCTGTTAAACTTGGGTGTCTTTAGGATCAGCAGAAAGTATTTCAAAGCATATGCTTCATGTCTGCTAGAGTCAGCAGTTGATACATCATAGGAACCCTTGCTCAGATGTGCATGTGTCGAGGTTACCTTAGTAAGCTTGAGCAGTAACCATTTACCTTATTTAAATAATATAGAGACGCACAAGTATAAATATTCTCCTGTATTGTATTTTGACCTATTAAAAAAAGAAAAACAGAAAAAAGAAAGGTAAAAAAAAGGATACCTGCATTCCTCATTTTCCTATGACTGCCTCGACACAACCTAGGAACACATGGAATGGATTACCCTGGTCTGGGTTGCTGGGCGGCAGGAATGGCTTTTAAAAGGAGAGGATTTATTGGACGGCATTGTCTCCAGTTTGGCAGCAATGTTGGCCATAATCTGTAAACGCTGCTTGTGACTGGGAGAAATTTGAAAACCTATGCACCCACTCTGATAAAACAGGCTTGTGATGGGGAACATGCTTATTTTTGTGTATTAAGTTCTGGCTAAATGATATTCCTACATAGATCAGTTGGAAAAAGATAAAGGCTTTTTCCACTAGGGAGAAAAGGGAGTCAATTAAACATAGAGTAGATCATCAGCTGTGGCTTGATAATTTTGACCTGTCATGATAAGTCTCTACCAATCACACATCTTTACGATTAAGTAAAGTTTTGGTTCCACATAGCTTAAGGTTTTTGGGTCAGCGAGAGGTCTTCCTCAGCTCCTGGTTCACCAAAGAAAATAGGTGGTTGCTCAAAGGAATATTTCAAGCATAGCAGGATACTTCATCACAAGAATATACTTTCTTGCAAAAAAAGTATGACCATCTGTGTGTATCTGAGCCTTCTGTAAAGATGGAACTCGCTTCTCATGGCTGGCTAATGCTGAAGTCAGAAATGCAGGTGACTTGTCTTGTCTTACTCAGGTGACTTCCATACATTTCTGTGCACTTTCCAGAGGTGGATGCAAGTGCTTAGCTGTTGTCATGCATAGACTGCCTAGCTATCCTTTATCTGCTGCAGCCGCAGGAGTTCACTTGGTGCCTGCCTTTTATCATACTCTTCTTTGGAAGACAGGGTACCATCTGTGACAAAGTTTTTTAGTGCAGTGATCAGCAAGGGAAGGAATTAAGAGGTGCATGGGGAAAAGGGCCACTCTGTATTTCAGTCATCTCAAGAATGCAATTTGAAGTAGATATATCTACTGACCTCTGTTTGTGCAGTGTGAGTCGGAAGGAGCAAAATTATTTTGTTTCTACTCAGAAGCCTAGCCCAATACTTGCTGTCAGGCAAGGAATTTTCTTTTCCCTGAAGCTCAGAACAAGCAGCAGTTACAGGGAAAGTTTGACTGAGCCCTCCAGTCTTCTGACATCCCATGCAAATCCCTTCCAGCCACACTCAGGCCTGTATTTTGGCACCAGGAGAGAAGGATGCTGTTGTATCGGTAGGTGCTGCTGCTGCTGGGAAAACAAACAGCATCCCACTGTGGACTGCAGATGTTTGCTTCCCCCGCCTCCCCCAGGCATTCTACTTTGAACATGTTGGGAACGACCAGAGATCTCTTCCAATACTTTGGCAGATGCTTCAGCATCCTTGGGATGGGAACATACTGCTGACATGGAAGACGATGTGTTATTTATAAGTTTGCCTTTGTCCCATTAATCTAAAAATACTTAGATAATGTGACAGAGGTTTGCATAGTTTGCCAAAATACTTGGCTGAAATGAAAAATATCTGCTGGAGAGAACTGAGAACAGAGCACTGGGAAGGACTTTTCCAGAGGGTCCAATTAGTTGAATCCCATAAAATATTTTATTCTAACGTTGTTACAAAAACACAGTGCTTGACTCCTAAAAAAAGCCTTTGATTTTGGGGTTAGTTTGTGGCATTCTGCTTCTGCCCATGGTTAGCTAAACATATTATTACATTGCCTGGGAGCAGCCTGGGAGGAAATTTCCTACCTATAGGACACAATTTCCTTTTCACAATCAATTCGCTCTTGAGGAGGGCTGTACTGTGGGAGGTTGTTGTCTTGCATTTCATGCATGCAACACCTGTTTCTTTGTGGAGCCTGGTTTTGATGTCTGAGAGAAGCCCCAGGTAAAAATAGGAAATTCTGGGCAATACTGGGAGGGAGAGGTGATTCCCACACCTGGATCCATCCTGAATGCATCAGCCCTTACTGGACGTTCGTGTACAGCTCAGCACCACCTGCCCATATTTTGCTTGGGATTTCCTAAGTGTACATAGAGAAGTTTACTTTGCAACTAAAGTGGTGTATTAAGTGACTCTAAGTTTATTCAAATGCTTCAGAGTACTGAGTATGTGTTGTGCCATGGATATCAATATGTGTTGTTGCCATTTGTCAGAACTATTGCCAGATGTCCAGAAAGCTCGGTTGGATGGCCAAGTACAAGGGAAGGGGAGAATGGAGGGGTGGGATTTGTTCGTTCCTCGATTCCCAGAGTGCTGGCTGTCATGGGAGATTGCAAAATACAAAGAGAAGGGAATGTCGTGTCCTTTTACATAGTTAATTTTTTTATCATAACCAAACCACTTTGCATCATCTTATTACAGTCCTTATCAGGTTTGAAAAGATATTTCCTGGAAATCCTACTAAACCAATGTTTTTAACAGCACAGAGCTGATAGCAGCAGTATTTTAAAACAAGCACAACTTGAGGCCTCAGCCCAGTGGCCTTGTCACTGCCACAAGCACATGGCTTTGATAAAATAATGGATGCCATATGTTGTTCCTTAGAAATGTCATGCAGTTTGAGCAGGAGAATCATTTTCTAATCCAAGAAAGCTCATGGGGAGAAGAAAAGTCAACAAAAAGCTCCTTAAGAAAACAGTAACAGTTCCTTACCAGTAAGCTTTGCACTTATTTTGCATTTTATTGAAAAATACTTGAAAAAGACATTATCTGGTGACCAAACTCTGTCACGTCCCGAGTCAAGATTCTGACTGCATAAAATTTCTACCTGCTTCTGGTTTTTATATGCCATTTCTGCAAAGTATATGGATTAACATATTATATGGGTCTTTACAACTGCTACTAGGTTTGCAAATGAATGGAGCACAGATTCAGCATTGGTTTAAGCTGGCAATTATTCTTTTTAATATTTGGTTCAAAAATATGACCTGGATGTAGAAGCCAAAAGAATCTGGTTTTCCCAAGAAGTACTTTTCAGGTAAAAAACATTTCACAAAAAGAAACACATCAGTCATATGGTGCCAGTAGATCATAGGACTATAGATATTTTGAACTGGTATTTTTTTGGTCATTCTTGGCATCAATGTGATTAGTGCTATATAAACAATAGAGAATAGAACAACCTTTCATTTTAGACTAAAACCCAGAAAATAAATTATCATAGCTCTTTTCCCAAAGTCTCAAAAACATTTCTAAGCTCTTTAGAATGAAAACAGTCTTGAAATGTCTTTTTTTTTCCTCAAAAAACCTTCTTGATGTTTCTTCTGAACACAGAAAACTTCAAATTGCTTACAAAGAGAAAGATTTTACAAATCATTTAGTAGAGTGTAACAATTGATGCTTGCCCAGTTCCCTAGTCATATAATTTTTATAAAAAATATCACATACTAGAGAGTATAGAAGGAGTTGTAGAAGAAAATAGTTCATTTTTTTAGAATAGGAATGGCAACAAATGTCATATTAAGGCCTTAGTTTGGCTTGATTTTCACACATTATTTTGCCCATTATGTGTATATATATATAGGAACATATGGGAGAGTTACTGCTTGGGGCAGATGGGTCATGTTCCTCTGGGACACTATGCATGCAGAGTGTACTCTTTCAGATCATCTAAGACTGCAGCACAGCAACATAGATGTGTATGAAAAGGTTTGTCTCCTCTCATGCATTTGCCTGAGTGATTCTGTTATGTATGAGATTATATCTTCATGCTGTCTGCAACTGGAGCATTCTTATTTGATAGTCTTGATAATAAATGGCATATGCATTTTTAATATAGACCTAGTGTAGTGGCGGCCTATATTGTTTTCACACCATCTGGGGTTGCCTGTCTACAAATATGATTTTGAACTGTGTTTTGAAGACTATAGTTCTGAAATAATTCCTGTTTTCATACTAAAGACAAACCAGAAAAATTTACTGTGAGAAAGTTAGTATACTTGGTATAGAAAACCTTATGAATAGCTGGTAAAAAGTGAGTTATAATAGTAAGAAAGGGTAATTTCTTTTTGTTTTCAAGTTACATTTTTTAGCAAGGCAGAAAGAATGAAAAATATGAGGTAACTTAGTTCACAAGGCAGTTAGGAAGAATCAGGAGGTGTATATGAGAACAAAGCAACATCAGCTACTATCTTAGGAGCAGACAGAAAGTAAGAGAACCTTTGCACACAACTGACTCCACAGGAACAACTTTTAAATGCTTATATTAAAATTGTCTATGACACAGAATTTAATGATTTAAATGTTTCAAAAAGTGTCCCACTATATGAGATCTTGATTTCCTCTGTTGTTAGCACCTTACACCTTGGAAAGCCTGCTCTGAAATAGTTGGTGCAGGACACAAGGAAGCATATTTTGTTTCACTGCTGAATGGTCACTGGTTTGAGGTTTACTTCTGCTTCAGCCCAGCTAGTTTGCTTATTAAGGCTTCTGACAAGTTTCTGACAGGACTTCTGTGAATTAAACTTTAGAAAACATGCAGAACTCAGCCTTTATGAAAGCACAGCTGTGAGCATCATGTTCCACTAGATTCCAACCATATACGCATTTCAGAGATTATAGATGACAAAGGAAAATATCCAGGATTGCACAAAAATTCAGTCTGGAAGGGATCTCTAGAAGTTTATCAATTTGTAATGCCACTAAAAAGTTATAGTAAGAAGAAAATTCTAAAAAGCTAAGGGGAAAACCTTGGCTAATAAATGGATTGACTGTTGTTTCTCTGGGAGATAAAAAAGAAAATGAAAAGTCTCTTAATTGATTTGGAAAAAAAAATTGACTATTGATCTCCAGTAGAACCTGACCACCATATGGCTTGGTCCAGGTTCATAGAGGATAACAAAAGCAGGAAAGGATCCAAAGAAGCCTCTAGCTGAAAGTCCTGCTGAATCAAGGTTAGGTGTGAGATCAGACCAGGTCTGAGATGAGACCACCGGATCAGACCAGTGCTTTCCACAGTAAAATCTGGAAAACCTCCAAGGATGAAGATTGCACAGCCTCCCAGGGCAACCTGCTCTGCTGTCTACTGTTCTCATGAGAAGAATAATTTTTCTGATATCTATCTCTTATTCTTTCATTTCAGCTTATGGTTGTTGTTCCTCATCCTTTTACCATGCACCACTGAAGAGCCTGGCTCCACCTTCTCGGTTTCCTCCCTGTAGGTACTGGGGGGCTGCTGTCAGACTCTTACATCTTTTCCCAGGCTGAGGCAGCTCTGGTCATTCAGCCTCTCCTGGGAGGGCAATGGCTCCAGCCCAAATCAACTTGGGGCTCCTAGCTTAACTCATGGCACTTCATCAATGTATGTTCTATATTGAAAGGAAGGCTAAATGTGGTTGAAAATACTGAGTAGAGCAGAATAATCTTGGTGCTAAATCATTTGTAGGTGCAGGTTCTTCATCTGGATATTGTTTTGTAATATTTAAGAAAGCAGTCTTGCATCTACTCTGAATTCCAGTGTTGCAACAATTATCCATGTGTTCTACATATTGGTATTCACATCAAGTATATGCAAATAGCACTTTTAAATAATAGAAGTCACATTGTGTGACTTTTTTTGCTAAATTTGGTTAAAACAATCTAATAATTGGTGTTTCATGACCTTTTGGCTTTTTAAATAATGAAAAAGATATATTGCCTCTATTTGTACTTGCTGCATTCAGTGATTAACTAGCCAAAATGTCTACTGCCTGTATGTGACAGTTCTTAGACAAGAATTTTAAGATATTCTGCAGAATTTATTTGTAATGTTGATTTTGACTCATTGAATTTTAGACACATAGTCTAATTCAATTTAAATGTATTCAAAATCAAAATATTTTAATTATCTTAATGGTTTTCTAACTTATTATATAGAATAGAATAATAGATTTATAGAGTAATAAAATGTCCCTCTGCCACAGGCAGGGACACCCACACTAGACTAGGCTGTCCAAAGCCCCATCCAACCTGGTCTTGAACACTGCCAGGGAGAGGGCTGCCACAGCTTCTCTGGGCAGTCTGTGCCAGGGCCTCACAGCCCTCACAGGGAAGAATTTCTTCCTAAAATCTTTTTTAAATCTCTTGTAATTTAAACCCATTACCCCTTGTCCTATCTCTACACTCCCTTATAAACTCTCCCTCTCCAGCTTTCAGATATGTGAATATGTAAATATATTAATATATTCATGGTAATTGAGATCTTAATTCTGCCAGTAGGAACAAGTTGTAATATGAGATCTTGAGGTCTGTGTGATGTGTTTGTTTATATAATTTTTGATACTTAAGAGTTAATCAAGGATCTTCACACAAAGAATGTCTTTGGATAAAAAATGTGAATAACTGTTATATGATTCCCACAATGGATATGAACTTGATTCATGCACTTACATTTCCCTAGCAACATTTCCATAACATTTCTAACAAATTAACCTTTAAAATGGAACACTGAATGTACAATTATCTAATTTTATTTATTTTTCTTCAATAGCTGTAAAAACTTTTGCAGGAGAATTCCAGATAATTTGTGTAGAGAAGGCATTTAGTAACGATCTGAAGCCAAAGGACTTCTATGCTAATGCTTCATTGTTCCTAACCTAAAAGTTTCTTAAAAATTCAGTTTCTGGAAAGACATCAATAGGTAAGGTCATAGCTCTTATATTAAAAGGAAAACAAATAATACATTAAAAAAAGATATAATAAAGACATAAAAGATATAATGAAAGAAAAAAACCCCCAAACCCCCAATATCTTACGTGGTTTTCAAGCATTTACATTTTCTGAGAGATTCATGGACTATCTTACAGTATGGTGGTTATCACAGATGGGGGCACACTGAATTTTCTCACAGAAGACCTTGCCTATGTCTGACTTAGGTTCACAAATAAGTGAGACATCCTTGTGCTTGGTGTCCAGCGCTCTTCATGGTGGCCTCTGTGTGTGTGTGAGCAAGCATCTGCATAGGTGTGTGTACACATATGGTACACTGGTTTGCATTGGAAGGGACCTTAAAGAGGTCCTTCTGAGGGGGTGAAGCATTCCCAATTTTGTGTTTAGGAGAGGTGAACCGGACTACTGGGGTCGAGTTCCCAACTACCACTTTGACCAAGTATTAGTTGTATCTAACAACATAAAAATACAAATTAGTATGCATGTATGGACAATGAATTACGGTGTCAATAAGAGCTTTTGTTTCTAGATGCGATTGTGACATACTCCCTTGGTGCTTCTAAAAAGCCAGTTTTGATGTCCTGCCCTAGGTGTACTGGTTGTTGTGAAAAGTAACTCCAGAGCACCTGTTTGGCCAGTGCCATATCTGATAGTCAAACTTTGTGCATCCCACTCCACGAAGCAGTCTTTCCTTCTTTGTTATTGCAACTCTGAACATTGTGAATGATCAAATCAACACCCTTTTGTTAAAATCCTAGCACGTCTGTCTGTTAAAAACATAACCTGAAATCAAAGCACCAGTCGTTAAGTATACCACTAGTTTAGCAAAAAAGATTTGGGCAATTTCTATTCTCCCAATATTTTTAAGACTTATAATGTTTCTGCCTATCTCTTAGGGGTCTTTAGGGATATCTGACAATAGTTATATTGAGGGTGCCCAGGTTTTCAGAATAGCTAGAACCACTGGCTGCAAAATTGTTTGTTAAGGGCCAGTGGCATGACGATACTGACAAAGCTCTATTTACCGCCAATGGCTAGGCAGATAGCATGGTTTGCCTGGCTGGTTTTGTTTGTTTGCTTTGCTTTTTTATTGATCCTTTCTTTTCTCCCAAATTTTTGTTTTGTCTTCTGTGTCCTCCAGAACATATGATCGGCAACACAGCAGTATGATGGTATAATGTAACCCTGATTTATATGACTGATTGACCACATCTGAATACTGAGCTGTCTTGACCAGTATTAAATGGAGACTTTGTGACCTTAAACACTGCTTAGTCCCCTTCTAAGTTTCTGACTGACTAGCATTGCTGTAAGCCAGGAAAGGAATACCAAAATGCAAAGGAAAATACAAGATGCTATTTTAAATAATTTGACGGAATGGAATTTCAGGAGGTTACTGTTTTTCAGACTCTAGACACTGACTTGTACAGCTGTACTTTCCTCATAGTCCTACTGTCCCTCCCTCTACAGACTCTGAAAAGTGAATTTCCGGAGGGGAGCTTCCAAAAGGGGGGGCATACATCCATTTGAGTTTGGCCAGAGTTGCCATTGTGTTTTCCAACAGCACTTCATCTGTTTTGCCTCCTTTTCTCACTGAGGTTGACTTTCAGTCTACAGAGGAAGTCTACAATTGGCCTTGAGGGAAAATGCAATTTATTCCCATTTAAAATAGGTGATCATAAATTCAATCCATAGGCAGCTGCAGTAGTTTCCAATGTCATCACTCCTCCAGCTCCTCTTCTGTAGGCTCTCGTTCCAGCTGAACATGGTAGAAGATCCTAACAGGGGTTCTCATGCAAAGGCTCAAAATTGTCCAGAAATGACTCAGATTTACTTGGCTGACTTTTCACTGAGATGAATGAGCGGGAATGGCTCTGCTCCGAGGATGATGACTTTCTCCAGGAAGGTAAGATGTATCAAATACCACAGAGTTTGTAACTTCTCACAGTGCTCCAGCTATATCTTCAAATCATGCCTCCTCTTGACTTTTCAAGTCTTTTCACATTGCCAGAATGTTGTCAAGGATTTGTGTGTGGGCAGATACACAGAGCTGTACATAGGTGTTACTTATGGTCTGATCCAGCTCAGGAGCTTGATTTGCACGAGGTGTCCACAGGAAGCCTAGGTTATGTAGTTGGCAATGTGCCCTCTGCCTTGACAGTTTTGGAGTTTCATTCTTGGCACAATACCTTGCATAACCACTGTCACCAGATGAAAACCATATAGGCACAACTTTGTGATGTCTTCTGTTGCTGTGGGAATCAAAGATTTCTTGGTTGCTCAGTACTTGTATACAGAAAGAATGTAAGTGGGTGTTCCTTTGCCTAATATAAACAATCTTCGAAGTTTGCTGAAAGATTTGTTTACTAAAGGAAGGAAAAATTTTCATTAAGATTAATGCTTGAGCTGTTAATTATTTAAGTATAAAACTATTTTATATCCTATAAATCAGAAAAGTTGAGAAGACAAGGATATGCATGTGGTGTTGCTGCTCCCCAGGTAAATCCATGATGTTCCCATTATACCTTTCTCATATACAAGTTACTGAAGAAGGTGCCGATTTTAAAATTTCAAAATAATAAAAAAAATTAACTAATTTGTATTTCTCAGAGTTTTAAATAGGAGTAAAAAAGCACACATGAAAGGCCAAAAGGGTCTTCTCATTGAAGATGGGAGATAGGATGTAGGATGCAGCTTAGAAACAAACTGTATAAATCATCCCCTTCCAGGTGAGACTGAATAGATATCTGGTACTTTGTATGTGGAGGACTTTGACGGTGTGTCACCACAACTATTCTGAGTACCATGTGCTGTCATTTGGGAGGTGACAGGAGTTACACTATTAACAGAGCCTCAAAGTGACTTAGGCGTTGTGGTAATGGATATAGATCCCAGCTGCAGTCAAGATTAAATGGAAGATAAATGAGCTTCTGCTATGTTTAGCCCATTTTCCAGGAAGTGTGCTCCACTCAAGTTTGACGTGCACTTTGATGAGAGGGAGGTTTTGTTTCTTCTTCACAATATGCTGGTACATACCATATGTCTGTCTCAGGCTCTCAGGGTGAAGAAAAGATCCAATGCAATGCTTCCAGGCAGCATGGACTTGGTGTCCCCAAGGGGGATTTACAGTGTGCTAGCTTTGTTTTTCCTGAAGTGCTGATAACAGAGCAATGTCTTCTGTAAAAATGTTTTTGCAGGCACATACAAATAGCTGTATACAATGTTAGCATATAATAGCTTGTAGAGAAAAAAAACCAACAACCTATTGCTTCTTAGGAGCAGAGCTGACTTCTTAATTTTGTATGTAACAAATGATCAAAAGTAGTCCCATCTTGATCCTTAGTGAAAAGCTGATGATTGAATTAATAAAAAGTGCTTTTGGAACAAGGATACTGCTTTGCCTTGTAAAATACTTCACCCATTTAACAGTCCTGTGCCATATTTACATTTATTTTCTGAGTAATATGCAATCTTGTCAACAAAGATTACAGTAAATCAGGCTTTGATTTTCTCAATTTCAATCTTTGTATTATTTAACAATTAATAAAATCATATATCCCAAGACTTTAAATTTCTAGGGAAGATGCCTTGCTTGAAAGAAAACAAAACATTTCTAGAAATATTCCAGAATTTCTATCTGTCTGCTCCAAACCACAAGCTGAATTCCCACAGGCCGATAAAAAGAAGGCGCCTCTTGCCTGCTACACAAATGGAAAGTTCAACTCATAAAGCTATTATGCATAATTTACATGGATGTTCCACAAAGCCTGCTTGGTAATAACATAGAGGAAAAATTTAATTATGTGCTTTTAATATTCATTAAACCTTTTTTCCCCTCTGAGCATGTGCTGCAACTTCAACAGTACATTTCTAAACTACATAAAACCAAGAACAGTTAGATGAGGCTCATGTACTGTTGCAAGAGGACAGTAAAGCAATACTGCCTCCAGCTCAGCGTGGCTCCTGGCTTTGGACTTATGGGTGGCAGAGAGGATGAGGCAGCTACAACGAATTCACTGTCTTCATACACCCTGATGTATGAGAAAGGCGAGCACTCCCTTGCTGCTGCTTTTGAGGAAAGATGTGTCATCACTTGTTCCTACAGGTGAAAAAGCTCCAATTGCCATTATGGGCAAAACAGCTTGGGAAAATTCATTTCCTTTTTTTACCAATCAAATCAAAGTAATGAGAAACAAAACTAAATCTTAAACCTCTCCTCATCCTCCCACTTCTTCCTTGGCTTACCTTTACTCTAAATTTTTATCACTCCTCCCTCTGAGCAGCACAGGGGTTGGGGAATGGGGGTTGTGGTCAGTTCATCACAAGTTGTCCTTCCTCCTCAGGGGGAGGACTCCTCACACTCTTCCTCTGCTCCAGCATGGGGTCCCTCCCATGGGAGAGAGTCCTCCAAGAATATCCTTCCCACAGGCTGCAGTTCTTCACAAACTGCTCCAATGTAGGCCCTTTCCATTGGTTGCAGACCTTCAGGAACAGACTTCTCTAGCATGGGTCCCACACAGGGTCACAAGTCCTGCCAGAAAACCTGCTCCAGCCTTGGCTCCTCTCTCCAAGGGACCAGAGGTCCTGCCAGGAGCCTGCTCCAGCATGGGGTTCCCAGAGGGTCATAGTCTCCTTTAGGCATCCACCTACTTTGGCACTGGGTCCTCCATGGGCTGCAGGGGAATATGTGTCCATCATCATCCTCCATGGGCTTCAGGAGGACAGCCTGCTTCACCATGGTCTTTGCCAGGGGCTGCAGGGGAATCTCTGATCTAGCACCTACAGCACTTCCTGCCCCTCCTTCTCACCAACTTCAGAGTTGTCCCTCTCATATATTCTAACTCCTCTCTTTTGGCTGTTGTTGTGTAGCACTTAGGTTTTTTCCCTCTGGGATATCCCAGAGGCACTGTCACTGATGGGCTCAACACTAGCCAGCAGCAGGTCCATCTTGGAGCTGGCTGGCATTGGCTCTGTCAGACATAGGGAGAGCTTCTAGCAGCTTCTAGCAGAAAGCCAGCCTTGTATTCCCCAACTCCCTCCCCCACACCCCCCAATATCTTGCCATGAAAGCCCAATAAAAAAATTAAACAGCCCAGCAAGACATGCAAGATATGCTGGTGTAAGTAGTTTTCAAACATGGCAGTTACAGGAGAGCTTATTTTTCATCCCTACCCTCTGAACAGACAGGCAATACATACCTTATAACCTCTACTCTCATTTTGCCAGCAGAAATGCTGTAAATCATTATACCTGCTATTTTGTGCTTTTATTCATATGAGTGGTTTCATTGCTTTCACTTTTGAGGGAGAGATTGGAAAGTTGGAAGAGTGTTCTAAAAACTGTTAACAAGATACAAAAATAATATTGCTGCACGACTAACAATGCTTCCAAAAATTAGATGGCTGCAAGAATGTTCTTGTACTTTAGGTTCAGTTTCTAGCTCTTCTAAAAGCTTCCTGGATAAAGTTATGCAAACTACATTTTCTGCCTTAGTTCCCAATCTGCAACATGAAGATAAAAATGTTTTCTTCTTCTCAGACTTTATCTGTTTGAAAGCTCCTTGAAGCAATGGGCATCTCTGTCTAGGGGCTTGCTATTAATTGGTGAGAAATTGATAAGTGGTGATGCTGAGAACAAGAGGAGGAAAAGCTAGGTTAGGTTTAGAATTATAAAGACAACAAAATTTTTGCTTCACGAACACACCAAAATATTTTCATTGCTGAATCAGGATGCAAAGTTTAAAGATGGACTATTTTTATAGATAATCTGCTATTATGTCGAATTATTTCAGCATTTTGATGCATTATGTAACTACATTATTTCAATGGTTTTGAAGTTTGTATGCCCTTCTTTGCAAAGCCAGATTGTGCATCCCATGATGCTCTGATAGTCCTAGGACTTCCAGAAGGCACTATCTGGCTTATTACCTCAGCAGAGAAAATTTTGCATCATTGCATTTTCCCTCCATTGACAGAGCCTGTTCCATAGGGCAGAAGCAGAGGGAGCCTGAAGGTCAGTTCCCACTGCTCAATCGAAGTGCCGGAGGGTACCACACAGACAAAGGGAACACAGAAGAAACTGATAAAAGATGATATCCAGCAGCTCCTTCAGTGGGAACTGTTCTGCCCTAAACACTGAGTGGATATGGCAGGCTGCGTTGTTTGCAGCTGTGTAGTTATTAGAGACTATAACATAGCCCTTGTATTCCAGGCTTCCAAATTAAGGTTACACATAATCAACCTGTGGAATTCCTTAACTTTTAAGAAAAAGTATTTGCTAATTTAACATTTTTCCAAGTAATCTTTATTTCAGTCCTTTCTGCCTTTCAGAAAGAAAGAAAGCACATTAAAAGGCTTTATTCTTTAATCTTTTCCTAGAAGAAGCAAATTTATTTCTACAGTGTTCATTCAAGGATCCTTCAAGGACTGTGTTCTTTAAAGTCTTTAATCTCTTAGCAAATTAAAAAAAAATGTAATCAGTTTCATACTAATGCCTACAGTTATTTACAAATACTGAATTAATTCACAATCCATCATCAGCTGAAAATGGTAATACTAGTTTACTTGATCCCATTGAGATCATACAGGTATTAGTTCTGTATAGTGGTCTTACGTCATGTGTTTATGTTTGCTTTTTCTTTTTTCTGTAATTGTGGTGCCTTTATGGTATAATGAACAGAATGAAATGTGAAATCAGTCTATATTTTCCTAACATCCAGAGATGAGATTTATAAGGTAAGAAATATTATAAGATTTTTGAAACAATGATAAGAACTCACAATATTATACAGAATATATATCCACAGGATATTACTTGGCTTGTGGTAGACATCCTTAACTTAGGACATGAGTTAGTCTTCGGATATTTGCACAAAACCTGCCCATTTGATGGAAACCTGACCTGAATGGAGGCTTAATCTGCTGTTATGATCACACTTACGTGGTCTTAATCACACTTATGAATGGTGGTGTTCTGCATTCCTGATACATTAGTTTGCAAACTTTTAGAAATTTCGGCGATCTCTCTATTTCTTCTTTTATTGACCAATGTACTATCTAAGAACATTTCCAATGAAAACAAGTATGAGGCGATTTTGATGGCATCCTTACTTTCAGTGATACACAGCTAAATTCATCAGATGGCCCTGAACTGCTCAGGCTTAATTTTCTGAAAAACAAGTTGCTTGTAATTTTGTCTGAGCCAAATTTTTCTAAACAGAAAGTGAGGACTTAGCGATTTATTCAATTTCTTAGAAGTTGCCAGCAGCAATGCATCTAATGAATTCCACACTTCAGCAAATGTGCACAACCACTTTCCTGCTGGGGCATAGGTAGGAGATCCTTTTACCTTTATCTATACTAGCTAATCTTGGTTGGTAATAGAAATGACCTTCACTTCCAATTGAGAATAGATGCAAAGGATGGAAAAATATACATGAGTGGTTGATGCTTATTAAAAGTCTAGCAAACTTTCAGAGTCCTACTTAAACTTGACCTTGATATACTTCAGCTAAGTACTGAAAGCTCAGTGCCTTCAATTCAAAACAATAAGCAGGATCACACTGAGCTTACAGGAGAATGTGTTTGCGTAGGTTTTTTTAGCTGAATATAAAAGACTATAAAGTTCAGAAACAGGTTCAGTTCTAACAGGCTTGCAGAAATACAAAGAACCGTATTTATCTAAACCAGTGTCCCTAAAAAAAGGAAAGTAGAAGTCCTTTTTGGTAAGAACCCGTATATCTTGTTTCCAGTCATGCTGGAGATAAAGGATTGCAAGATTTTCCATAATTAGTTATTTCTGAACAAGACAAGAGTCAGGAAAAAATAGTAATAATGAGAAAGATGCTTTTTGAGCAGTTTCAAAATAAGCGTTGCAGATGACTTTATGTTTAAACAGCACTGTTCCAATAATCATGCTCAGAAGCAGTGCCCCAGTCACACTTTCAGGTCTTAATTCCTTGCCAGCCTCTTCCTTGACCACAGAGGGCTGTTACTTAACATTATCCTATATCAGGCTACATGCTGTTCCTCTTTTGAAGGGATGCGGATCCTCTGTCACAATCTATCACTTTATTGCATAAAAGGTATGAGTCTGAGTATGAGAGCCACACATACTCATACCATTCTTCTAGGCAGAAAATTCTGATATTTTCTTGTTAATCTTTTTCACAACAGCTAGGAAAAACCCAACTAAGCTAATAGTGTACTTCAGATTGCCTCTGGACTTCAGGTATAGTTTACTTGAACCTTCTTAGAGTCTCTAGTGTGTATCATTACCTGCATTCTGAGAAGAAATTATTTCTTTCCATCTGTGGCAAACTGCTGCAGTTTCAGCTGTGAAGGTAGTTTCCCTTTCTATTTGAGCAGACCATAAGAGTCATAGAACCATAGAACAGTCCAGGTTAGAAGAGTCCTTGAAAGATCATCTGATCCAGCCTTTCATGGGAGAGGGAGCCTAGGTGAGATTATTTAGTGCCCTTTCCAATAACAGCTCAAAAAACCCAGAGATGGAGACTCTACCATATCCGTGGAGAGGTTGCTCCAATGAATGATTTTTCTCAAAATCTGTAAAAAAATGTCTTTCTTGTGTCAAGTTGAAAATTCTCTCTGTGAAATTTTTACCCATTGGTCCTTCTCCATGTGGCTCCTTGTGAAGAGAGAACCCCTGTCCTCTTTGTAGCTGCCCTCTAAGCGTTAGAATGTGGTGTCCCCTGAGCCTTCTTTTCAGGAAGAGAAGACTTAACTGATTTGGTCTTTCCTGTAGGGCAGGTTCTCCAACATTTGGTCATCAGACCTTAGTCAAATAAATAGGTTAGCCAGGCCTGGAACGTTCTCCCTCGTAACTCCTTGCTGCATAATAATAAAATATGATGAGCCCAAATGAGAAGATTATGGAAATATATGGATATATGTAAAATCCAGAGAAAGGCCATAATTTAATGTAGTTGCATTAAATATAATCTATATGCATTAAAAAGGATTCCTAATTTTTTCCCCTTATATTTTTGTTAGCTATAAATTGTCAACATGTGAATCATCACCAGGTCAAAGCAAAAGTCAACGCATGCAGCAAACATTTCACGAAGCACTATAATGACTGGGGAAGAAAAAGCAATCTGCCCAGCATTTGTTTTGTGAAGTTAGGTGGGTACACCAGGGGAGCTGCTGCCATTTCACCCTTGCAGGCCATCCAGCTCTCTTACTTTGACATGAAGATGTTACTGACCAAGCAGAGCAAGGAAGAGAATGGGTAGGAGAGGGAACTATCCAAAATTCCTGTTGGGCAACTTCATAAATACCCCATGACTGAATTTCTGCTGGTGTATTTAATGAATAGTTTTGGACATGCTTTCTATTGAAAACAAAAGCATCACTGCAGCTACTGATTAGCCTGAGAGGTTTCTGAGGCTGTAGCTGTCACAAATAAGTTTCAAGTATGTTTCAGCTTGAGAAGTGGCTGGAACACATAAGCAAATAAATCTAAACATGGAGGCACCCTCTGATTTCAATTTAAGATGATGGACCACTCTGTTGAAAGACTTATTCAGAGGCATCCTTAGCTCCTTGGTTTGAAAACTACAGTGCTAAAATTGGATGAGCAATGCATAGCTGAGTCGAGTGAATACTGCATCCAGGACAAAATATCGTGAGACAAGTACATATAGCAGCTCCCAAGAACATGTCAGACAGGCAGATGCTGTGTGAAAGGAAGATATATTCTTTGATTTGGCAGCTGTGGATTGTGGTTGTGTGTCAGATGAAGAATCACGGGGAAGGAATATAAGAAACATTATGTGACGTTGCCTCTTATGTATCCTTCTTGCACAAATTCCAGAGAAACACTCCCATGCACACACAGTTGGTAGCATCCAAAGCTGGGGCACTAAATATGAATGTAAAAGTCTAAATATGTAGCCTAATTTCCTAAAGTCACCCACGAGCTCAGTTGGATGGCTGTATTTATTTACTCCCCATCTGTTTATGGGTAGTCAGCACCTCCCTGCACAGAAAGGCCTGGTGATATGTGTGTTCTCCATAGCTGTCTGATGGCAAAATATTAAGCCAGGAAATGCCACAATTATTTGACATAGTAATAAGCATGGGAACTGAAGACAGAGTGAACCTGTGATCAATCTAATCATGACCTGGACAGTAGCCATTGGAGTTAATCACAGTGTGGGGAGCAGGGAAGGGAGAGATAATGCCTGTGAATGTAAATGGTAAGAATGTGAAAGAATGCTTTTAAGCTGTGCTGAATTAATTTGTAGAACTCACTGATGCAAAATATTATATGTGTAAAAATTATGAGGCAATCAGTCCCAACACTCTGCAGCAAAAGCTAAACAGTAGATGAGGTCTGTGGGGACTCCCTTATCCCTTCTACCCTAACCTTGTAGTTTTGTTCTTTGTGTGCATTATAGAACATTTTGTGCCTTGCTCACAACAAAACTATGAATATTACCTGAGGATGCCGGGTTACATCATGAGATTATATTTCTGGGTTTTATATTTTAGCTTTTTTTTTTCCCCTTTACCTGCATCTCAGACACAAAGTCAGGTTCTGTCCTGCTGAGAACAAACAAACTGAAAGGTGCTCACCAGCTCACTTTGCTGCCTTCTGCCAGCTTCTGTCAGACACAGAAGAAAGCAGAAGTCTCCTGTGCAAATCTTCCACTGATACAGAGCTTGTTGGGGTCTGTGAACCTGTTAGATAAAATGCAGCACTGCCTGGTGGCAGGGTACAGCCAGCGCTGGCACTACCTGCTCACAATGGGTCCTCAGGTCTCCTTTCCCATCTGCCATCTGATGTTTGGCCTTCATGACTTCATGATTACTGGTAAAAATTTCAACAGTTAGCCGTCTTAAACTTCATTTTCTGATGTCTGTTAAAGAAGAATCATATATACTTATTTCCCTAGTGATTAGTCATGCTGTAAGCATAAAGTGTTTCATACTTATCATGTACTGGTGCTGAATGGTGTGCTAACCTTTCAAAGGCTGTCTATAAACATTGGGCTTTTTAAAAATATTCATTTTGCCCTTAAAATCATTTTTAAGAATAGCTTGAGGTTTTCAAACAGAAGTACTTCAGGACGTACATATATGCTAGTTCACAGACAACCAGGCAGTTTTAAAGCAGTTTCAGGCTCAATCGGAGATGAAAGTTTAACAGTTCATCAGGTGGAAGGCAGTGATGTCTCAGCTAATAAGCATGTTTCTCTTCTTCACGTAATTAGAATGAACAGCAGCTGCACAGACCACTGGCTTTACCAACATGTTCCTCTATCATGGAGTGGTTTCCAACTCGTGTGAGTAAGGTTTGTGAAAAATCAAGAATCTCTGTATGTTCCCAGAGATATTTGCTTGTGCAAATGGGCCTTATCCAATTAAAAGTAATGGCATGAGCTATTAGTAGCCAGTCTCCAGTACTGAATCATTCCTGATGCAGCAAAATGAAACAATATGTTATCCAACAAAACCAAAATCTCCACAAAGTAAGTCCATGGCCATAATGTCTTTTGGTAGATGATACTTTTTTTTTTTTTTTTAAGAGAGCTTTGAAAGATCCTTCAGCTGTGTGGTGGTGGCATTTTAACACGCCTATGTTAAAGATCTGTTCTGTTTCATAAAAAAAGTCATGTTCTGTGTGTGTTTTATTTTGGGGTGTCTAATGACAGCTTCAATACAGCTTCCTAAGGCTTAGTGTCCCCCTCATTATTGTTCTTCTTGCTAATCTCTTCAGAAATTACATGGACTCAGGGGGCATTGTTGAAAAGTGACAAATCCTAAATGCTTTTGCCTGTGCACACTTACACAGATACTGTCTTCCCATAGCTTTTCTTGCAGGCATCACGCACACAGGCTGAAATAAGACGTCACAATAAAACTTCACCTTCTATGGAAAAAGATAAAAAACATGTCAAGTATAACTGGTTCAAGAGAAAAGTATACTGCACTGGTGGTTTGGGAACTGGACTTGTTAATTAACAATAGATCTGTCATTACTATTGTGTTATGGCCTGTCTTTGACTGAACTAAGCTCAAAGAGAGTAAGTACTTATATTTTAAAAAACACAGATAGTTTTACAATTCCTGATCCTCTAACTAAGCAGATTCCCATCTGTTGGAAGACATGTTTTAACCAATGAAATACAACTGCTATATCCTTGTGATACCACTTATAAATGACACCGCACAGATATAACATGACAGATCAAGAAGAAAGCAGTTGTGCTTCTCCAATCCTTCTTTCCCTTGTTTAATCATATTACTTCCAGTCACAGTCCAAGCCAGGATTTCTTCTGCTTTGGGCATGATACTCTTCAGATAACTACAAATGTGGATCATGTAGTGCTTGATCATATCTAGAAAAGCAGTGTGTAGTTAGGATTTTATTCTTAAATTAGGTACATGAAGATCATGATGCCCTTCCTCGACAGAAACCAATAGGATTGCTGTGACACAAAGCCAACCTAATCGAACAAATATAAGATCTTTGACTTTTGTCCTGTCTTCTTAGGAAAAAAATTCTTTCGAAAAATTTAAGAATGGCTCTGTCCAAACAAGGAATTCTCTGAATATAAATCAGTGTTACCAAACGGCAATAAATGTTTCCTGTAAAACCAGAAAGAACATTCAGTTTTCAGAGAATGAACAAATGCCTGTTGCTGAGTTTATTTCGGTATAAGAGGCTTATTTGGTTGACCGTGATGATGAAGATAAAAAGCAAAGTATTCCTTAAGAGTGTTTATTGTTTCCTATCAAACCCTCTGATCCCGTGTATCCAAATTATTCAGCTTCCAGTCTGTAGGTATTTCAAACCAGGCTCTGACCTTAATCAGTCTCATTGCTTCAAATAGGATGTAAGTAGACTGTCCTTCCCCTGTAACATCTGTGTTATTGAAATCTGACTTCTTCACAAAGATTGCATTCAGAAAAGTGCCGAATACAAGTGTGATTTCATCAGCTAGGAATTTCTCTTTGCTGACAGCTTTGGCTCTCACACAGTTCAGCAGATTTGGGCACCGTGTAAAGAGGGACACTGTTCAGTAGGAGGCATGGCTTCTTTTTGGGACACCTTCTCAAGCAGCCTGACACATCCCCTCAGCAAACCGTGGCAGCAAACAGGAGCCTTCTTCAGATATCGTCTGTGATGTGACTAAATGTCTGATGGTTTCTTTTGATCTCAATGCTGGTGGATTTAATCACAGATACCTTACCTTGTGTGGCCACAAAATTACCACTGATGGCTCTCTAATAGAACAGTTTAGATTTCTGGTTCAAATTTACTGGCTTATAATGAATGGATTTGCTTTAGTTCTTGAGGATTTAGAGGATTTTCCTTTTGCTTTATTCAGTGCTGTTACATTTCTCTGAGCCAGAGTGATATTTTATGCTATTTGAATGGCACACTTCCATTTAACAGACTAAGTACCGTTATTATGTCTTTGCGTGCCAACAACTGATACAAAGTGCTCCTTAGACTTTGGCCCCTTTTTTGTATTAATAGGTTTCTTCTGTGTGATCTTGATAGAAAGGAGCCTACTCCCTGCCAAGAGCAGAAAACAGGTCATAGCAATTGCCATGAAATGTTTTTTTGTGAGGGAAGTAATATAATTAGCTTTGTACTGTTATTTGTCCTGTGGTATAGATTTGCATCCATTTAACCAAAATTATTCTTAAATTTTAAGCATAAAAAAATAAGACCACTGTCTTAGCTTTCACTAGGAATTACAGGATGACTTGAAATTCTGTACTTGAGGATTTAATTGTTAAGGCTGCACAAAAAGGATTTAATTGTTAAGGCTACTGGCAGTGTTTGTGATGCCTAAATGAGGTGGTGCTGTCTGTGCTGCATGGAGATGACCACACAACACTTGTTGCCAGCATGATCTCTGGTACCATTTTGTGGAAACCTAGCCAGGCAGGCTTCGATGGCAATTATCATCTGGGAGTTTTAAATGAGAGACGCTGACATAAGCTGGCTTGTGGGTCAGGCTGGGAGAAGGAAGTGAGCTGGACTATGACTACTTAACAGTGTCAATGCTGAGGCATTTGTGGGCTGTTGTGAAAGGGAAAGGTTTGGTGTTTGGGGAAGGTTTATATCAAAGGCACATGTCAAAAGTCTACCTGTGGAATTTAGTTGCCTAAAACCAGCATAAGCGCTTTTGTTAATGTAGTCGTGGACTTCCACAGCCTGAGTTGCATAATCAAAAGCTGTGAAGAGAAAAATGGTGCATCATAACCTTTTCCATGCTGACCCAGGACATGCTGTTCTAACAGTACCCAGAGACTATCCTCGCTGGTACCCCACTTTCCGCAGTTCAGTTGGTTCCTTAGAAATTACACTGGCAAACCCCCTGGTCTAGCACAGAGCAGGACCTATCCCTTTGTGGCTGGAAAAATAATAATAAATAAAAGATATCTCTTAGCAAAGAGATAATGAGATGACATTGCTATGCTACTTTTCACTAGCTCAGGATAGTTCTCAGTGATCTAATTGAATGTACTATGACGGGAGAGACGGGGAGTGATGTGCCACTGTTGCAGAGCCAAGTGTAGAGGTGTAACAGCAAGCTCCCAGGTGTTGTGAATGTGAACATCTCTTAAATAGGGGAATATATATAGTTTGCGGTAGTAGGTATTTTTTAGTAGGAGTTTATGTTATTGTCTCTCCTTTTTTTAGTAATGACAGTCACACTTCCAGTGAATTCTTAGTCAGAAAATTTCCTTTCATAGTATCACTTTAGGCTAAAATAAAATCCTTTTCCCAGAAAGATCTTTTTTACAGCAGAATAGGTACAATAGGCTATTCAGCTGTATTCTATTGACCCCGAGGATTCAAGTCTTAATGTTCCTTCTTTTACAATCTCATCCTTTTCATTTTAATATTGTTCTACTTTTCCCTTTTTGTACCGTGCATATCCTATTTTGTTCCACTGAAATAATTTTGTAAGAAATCCTTCTTCATGATAATATTGTCTATTCAGTCATCACAGGCACAGTTTTGTTCTTTGAGCTTTGGCTAGCTTATATACATACTCCTACCCTCCCAGTGATTACTCCCAGTGCCAGCTGGGATACCTAATGGTGAATTTAGAGCTGATTAACTGAACAAGACAGTTGTTGCTCCAATTAACCTACTCCATGTTTCAAGAGATTTCTTTTTTTTTTTTACATTAAGAAAACAAGGATTGGAAGGACAGAGTTTCTTTAACCAAATTGCTCCATCCTTCCCCCCACTGAGGAAGAAAAAAGTCAATTTGGTGGATAGAGTGATCATTATTGGACATCTGCAGCTAATAACTGGGACACAACAGAAATTTGAGGACTGGATGCTTAACAGTTCATTGGAGGTTTTATTTGCATATACAAAGCTTCTTCCTAGAAAACAGTGAAACACCCTCCCCTATCCCCCCATTTCTTTTAGCTGGTTGTGGTGGAAATTGCTACATGGGGAACAAATGTGTTAAATAATTAAGGTAACCATGAAGGTACATGCCAGCTTTCAAAATCAGTGTACTTTTGCTTCACAGAAGGGTTTACATCTTGTAATTCACAAGATAGGACTGTGACTGACCTCTGTGGGAATGTACAGAAAGAAACGTTTCCATGAGTTTCCCCCCCACTCCCCCACCCTCTCTATAGGAAGAAGTAAACAATTGCAGTCCTTGTCTTCTAACACAATGCTGACAGACAAGCTCTGGAGAAACTTGGGAAGCAGCACAAGAGGTTAATACACCCAGTGGTTCACTCCATCCCTTGCTGGGTATTTCTGATCTCACAGCTAAGTCAGGAGAAGGAAATGTTCCATGCTAGAGCTGTTGTGGGAAGGAGAGCACAAGTATAATCAGCACCTTGCTGTAGATCCAGGGTCATATTCGGGTGGTCTGGACAGACCATACATAGGCAGCATGAGCTGCATGAAGCTTCATTCAATCTCACAAGCTTTTAGTGATCTCTTCTTATAGAATCATAGAATCACCGGCTGTGTTAGGTTGGAAGGGACCTTTAAAGGCCATCTAGTCCAAACCCCCTGCAGTAAGCAGGGATGTTTTTAACTAGATCGTTTTGCTCAGAGCTTCATCAAGCCTGATGTCTCCAGCGGTGAGATCTACATGGCCTCTCTGGGCAACCTGTTCCAGGGTCTCACCACCCCCATAGTGAAGAACTTCTTCATAATGTTCAATCTAAACATACCTTGCTCTAGTTTAAAAACATTGCCTCTTGTCCTATAACTGCAAGCCCTTGTCAGCAGCCCCTCCCCAGCTTCCCTGTAGGCCGCTTCAGATACTGCTAGGTCGCTAATAAGGTGTCCCCGGAGCTTTCTCTTCTCCAGGCTGAACAAGCCCAGTTGTCTCAGTTTAAATGTTATCAATGCTTGTGCCTGAGGACGAAGGATGGCAGCCAACTGCATGTGGCTGGAAGTAAAACACAAGACTCTGCATTTTATTGGCGGTGTTACACCCCCAGAATCCATCGATTCCCTTCTTTACCTCAAGACATGGCAAATGTTTCAGTTAAGTAGTAACAAAAGTATTGCCAGATTTCATGGTGATGGTAATAAAAATAGATACTGATGTCATAGGAACTTCTCAGCCCTTCTTGAATTTGTATTTCTTACCCTTTAGTGGAGAGGACAGTGGTCAGAAGCAACATGAAAGAAAAATCTTTATTTGCTAAGAAAGCATGTTGGTGTCTATTGTTAATTCATACAGTTAACCTGAAACAGATGACTACTGATTCCAAGCAAATGCTGAGGATTCAAAATCAGTTTTTGTTCTGATCACACAGTTTAAAGTTTGGGCTGTTTAGCTTGGAGAAAAGGAGGCTGAGGGGAGACCTTATCACCACCTATAAACTACCTGCAGGCAGGTGGTAGAGAGGTGGGCGATGGCCTCTTCAGCCAGGTGCCAGGTGATAGGACAAGGGGAAATGGCCTCAAGCTGCACCAGGGCAGGTTTAGATTAGACATTAGAAAAAAAAATTTTACTGAAAGAGTTGTCAGGGCCTGAAACAGGCTGCCCAGGGAGGTGGTTGAGTCACCTTCCCTGGATATGTTTAAAAAAAGGGTAGATGAGGTACTTAGGGATATGGTTTACCTTAGGATGGGATTGGTTGGATCTGATGATCTTAAAGGTCTTTTCCAACCTTGTGATTCTGTGAAAAAAAAAACCAAAAACTTATGACTTGCAGAGCTCATTTTGGTGTTCGCTCATGGCTCTTCTAATGTAAGGATCCATGTCTTCCTTAACACCTGCAGCGAACACAGCGCCTGTTTTATTATATTAATTAGAGTCTCCAAAACTCTATTCAGTAACCTCCAAGGGTAGAAGGGCACGCTGAGGAAATATTCCATATCTTTTGATCCACTGTGTTGGCTCGTAAATCTCCCACCTCAGGCACACCCTCATTTCAAGACACCTTCTTTTTCATGATCACAAAAATTCTTCACACCAGAAGTGAAGTCTTCTGTGACTGATCGTGGTGCCTCTGACTTATCCCAGACACAGCAATACGATAAATGAGCTTAAGGTTTGGGACAAAACATGGCTGCTACAAATACGGATAAAACATGCCCTTAGTCAGAGTGCTGCAAAGTGCATTGTGATAACAAAGGGTTTGAATACAGTCAGAGATCTTACAGCTTTTTGAAGGATTTATTTAACTTTCCTTTCAGTGCAGTTGCCTATGGTGATAGCATCAGTCAAAACATGATGCTTCCTTTCCACTGAATCTCCCCGCCCCCTCCACCACCTCCCCCACTCTGGTCCAAATGGTTCAGAGAAGCGGCATTAACGAACGTGGTCAATGAAGTACTGAAAGGCACTTTCCCTGCACCATAATATTAAAACCTCAGGGACTGGAGTAAATGAAAGGTGGCTGCTGTCATCTGTGATACAGATTGGGGGTCCCTGCTGGGCAGCTGGTTGGAAGAACAGCCTGTGCTCTGCTGCCAGTCCATCCCTGCCACCTCCCCAGGAGACAGCACTGGGCTGAACCAGCCAGGTCATCCATCATTAACAAGCCAGAGTATAATGCCTTGCCACGCCTCTCACAATGGCAGAGGGGGAGGCAAGAGGCAGTTTAGATTTCACCAAAGCCAGGGTGGTGTCAGGAGAGGTTTAATCAGACCGCTTGCTCTCCTGATTACATATTCCAGTGTCAGCTCCCAGGCACAGACAAGTCAATATTCTGGGCTCTCCCTAAGGTTGGTCTGAAGTCACTCAAAATATAAAATATGAATATGGAAAGCAGTAATGTTTTCCTTGCCAGATCAGAAGTATTTAAAATCTCATGTCCTTTGAACATGGTCTTGTGTCCTGTGCAGTTATTTACTTCTGCATTTTGCCCCTGTAAATATGTAATTAATGATACCACTGTGTTTGGGATCCAGCAGGCTGTGTGAATCTCCCAGACAGGAAGCTAACAAAAACACAAGGCCTAAATCCTGATTTAAAATAAGTGGTAACACTGCGACCTGCCAAAGCACAGACTCTTTGGAAACCACGGGAGACTTCATCTTAAATGAAATGTTAGGGTGTGTGTGAAGCAGACTGGCTCCACTGACGCATGAAACAGCTCCCTCATAGAAACTCACTCACTGATGTCTTTAAGGGACTGGGCCTTACATTTTCTCTCCCTTTATAAACCTCTGAAACTAAAGGTATCATTCTGCAGTGCTCACAAAAGGCGTGCAAGATATTATCATTGGACTTACACTTTTAAAAAAAATTAAAATCAACTTGAAATACTGTTCTGCATCCTCACCGTCCCTTATCTCCGCTTGGTCTCACTGTACATCATTTGCTGCAGGAGTCCCATTGCAGTGAAATGAGAGTCATATCGAGGTTACACTTAATATATACAGCAACGTGGTTATTGGGGTAGATAACTAACTCCAGAGGTAACTTTTCCCACAGTTGTACTACTTCCTGAGTACTGCTCTGTTCAGAAGTGATGTGTCAGAAAGAAATGCAGCATTTTTTCCCCGGCTGCGTGTCAGTCTGAGATAATTTTATTTACTTCTGAGAGAGTCCATGTGTAACACTTCACTGCGTAAGCAGAGTGATGAATCTGGAACATGGTATTTTCAAACTTTATGAGCTTGAAAACAACTCAGTGCACAGAAACACGTTTACAGAGATAATGTGTTGTCCAGTGGTAGGTACTCATATGCAGGCACAGCACGCATCAGCAAAATGTAGTTGTAATACTGCAATACCTTACTGAACAGCTGTGGTGGAATAAAACTGCAGGATTTATAGGCTTTATTTCTGGGCTGCAACGTACTTTTTCTTCTGTCTTAGGTATACTTGACACAGAATGTTCCCATGAATGGAATTTACATACAAATATACATACATACACCTAGAAAAGAAATAAACATATTAAAATGCTGTTGTCTGGGATAAGTAGGATTAGATACAGCCTCCGAGATTAGATACTGTAGGGCACTTCAGAAAAGCAGCTGTAGCCTTACTTTTATTTTGTATGGTGCCATGGAGGCTGCACTCTCTGCACTGAAGTAAAATATATATTCATAATGTATTTTCTGTGTAATATGTCAGAAAATGTCCTGCAAAATTGGTCAGCGTGGTGCAGTAAATCTAATTTAATCAAAACAGCATGGATGATGATTGGTGGCATGACACTTCAGAGGAAATATGGAAGTACAATGAGAGCTCTTGCAGCTGAATATTGTGTACAATAATTGGTTAGAATTTTCAAGGTGAAAATATTTCTTTGTAGGGAGAGATTGTTCTGTGCATGCTTGCCATGCTCCTCAAAAAGGACTGCCTTAATTAGCCTTGGGATGAAGTGTTGGGATGCAAAGCTTTTTAGAATCACAAAGTGCTGATTTTATCTCCCTGGTTTGTATTCTGGGACATCAGAAATGTTCCATGTTTACTCTTCTTCTAGATCCCAAACATTTACTCCCAAATTTTTCCCTCACAAACTGTTTCTAATCTTTGGTAAAGGCTTTCCTCAAAGGAAGACTTAGGGTGGACTAAACAAAAGCTGACAAAAAGGTGAAAGCTGATTTCATTATAATGTGCCTGGGAAATAAAGATGAAAATCAGTATCGATAGAGTCAGAGTTAGGTGTGTGAGAAAAAAAGGCCAGAATTTGGCATTCTTAATTATTTTTGCAGTTAGAAGAACAAGTTAGGAGTCATTGTGGAAAGTTCTGTGCCAGTGCCCGCTCTGTGCTCACTGCCAGCCAGAGAGGCTAACAAGAAGGCAGGAACAACTAGGGAAGGAAAAAGCAAAAAACCAAAACAGAAAAGGGTGTTGTAACCCCACTGAAAAATGATACATGCTCTGTGCCACAAAATGTTGGCTCTTTGGCTGTCCTCTTGCAGAGAATCAGTGGTGGAACGGGGAGAGACACAGGAAAGGGAGGCAGGGGAGACCAGAAGCTTTCATAAGGGAAGGGAGAAATACACGAATGTGTTCACTATGGATAAAAAGTCACCAAAGGGAGAGAAAACAGCAAACAAAAACAACATTGTAATCTGGAAGTGATATTTACTGCTTCTCCTAACAGAGCAACTAAAGGAACCAAATTAAATTATCAGACAAAATTTTCAAGACTGCATAAATGTACTGTTAAACTTATTACCACAGAATGCTGCAAAGGTAAAAAATATAAAAATAATTTTTAAAAGGGCTGGTCAGAGTCTCAGGTGCCAATGTTGAACCAATACTGTGCATGATGGTTCAGATGCAAACTCTCCTTTAAGTTGCAGTAAGATGAGACTCCCTAAATGACTACCATCAGAGAGAGTATATAAACAACAGGCTTATCTATTATTCCTTTCCTACCTTATAGAAAACAGATTATAAGACTCTTTTTATGCAATCCAGGTATTTCCATTTTCACCTGTAACACACTGTAGTAACACCTACATAAAAAAATACCTTAAGCCATTACCATGAGCTGTGAAAACAGGTTTCCAGACGATCTGCTGCTCAGAAAAGTACCTTTGTGTGCATGGCTGCAAGTATTCTGCAATGTCCTAGCTAAACATTCTTAGCCTCCAATTGTACGTGAAAGTAATGGTGACTGGCCGTGGGATGGATGAATGCAGCCTGTGCAGCTCTGCACTCACAAACCCTCCACGTTCTGTGAGGATTCAGCTGCAAGTGTGGCTGGTACCTCCTGTTTCCTGCCAGGAGCAAAGTGCTGTATGGACAGCTGGGTGAGAAGCCTTTGTTGCTGCAGTGCTGAGGAGCATCTTCCCACAGTGAGAGCTGTTATTCTTAAGAGGACTGATTATAGGAAGGAGTCTTAGAAACCTATGTTACAGGAATTAAAAAAAAACTTCTTTCCACTTTTTTCCTCCTAAAATCCTAGCAAACCTTAAAGCCACATTCCTGTAAATTGCTTATGCTAATGTGCTATAGGCAGCAATTTTCATTTTATAGAGGAAAAAAAAAAAGAAAAAAGATCAAGAGCTCTTCTTGCCCATAGTGATAGGACTGTGTTCATCTGGGAAACAGAGGGGAAAAAGACCATGCATCATCACAGAAAATAGTAAAAATCTGAAGGAAAAAAAAAAGTAAATTAGGTGCCATGATGGTGGAATGCATACCAGGGTTGTAACTTTCTTTAAGTTATTGTTTTGGGTTTTTTTAATGGAGATTTGGAATTACAATAAAGTTACGGTAAGATACAATAAGACGTTTAATCAATTCAGCAGTCCAACTTGAAATTAAATTTACCACATGGAAACATGCTTTGCAAAATGTAGCTGAAGAAAATGAAGTAGCCTTTAACCAATTTCAAAGCAATCCAGTCTGAGTGTGTTGCTGTAGTACTCCCTTGGAGTCTTAAACTGTGTTCAGTGTGAATGGCCTTGAAATTAAAAAAATTGATTCACTTCTATTCACATGCTCAGAAAATTCATTCAGTCAAAACATTTCTCCGTGTTATTTCCTATAATTAAGGGATTTGGCCAGGAATATAGCTGTGAGAGCATAAAATAAGTTTGCATTGACTTTTTAAACACAAACAAGTAAATCACTCATTTTACTGTACATACTTGGCTGTATATTGTCTAGTTAATATGTTGGATACACTTGTCCTACCTGGCAGAAATTCAGTGCACTTCTACGTCTTGTCCTTAAACACCACAGTAAAGAGGTAAGTGTGCAGTAAGATTTGGGTTCCTTTATGATTATTGTACCACCTCATGGTCCTGTGTGGCTATTTGTAGCACATCTGAGGTACCTGTGAGGTTGCTACCACATTGCAAAGTGAACTGGTTTGCACTTAGCAGGAAGCATCATGTAGTCGTGTACCAGCCCATTAAGGAGTTTTGTGTACAGGTCTTCTTCCCTGAATACTGATTTGCATACATATTCAAGCTCTAAAACATAGAATAGAGGCACAAGAGGACAATATATATAATGAAAGTAATGAATGGAAAATACTGATTAGGGAATGGATGAACTCCTGCCCTCAAATCAGAGATAACATTGTCCAGTCAATACATTATGAAGTGAAAAGGAAGTTAAGAAGGTAAAAGGCAGTTCAGTTTTTTACCACCAAACAGATTTTTTTAACCATACTGTACATTTTTTTCAAGCTGAGCAGCTCTGTGACTGCTCTGACAAAGACAAAAAGAAGATTCTCAGATGCCACTGTAAGCCTGAATTACTCAGATGAAAACTTTCTGTAACAGAACTATATTCTGCATTCCCCTGTTCCGTTCCACAACTTGTGCCAAAGTAAGGATTGGGTAGAGTGCTCAAATACTCCAGGGAGCAGAAGCCAGAACCCTGGGCTCTCCTCTGCAAAATACTGTAGATCTTATTCCTGATGGAAGGAATGCAGATTTACACACTAGACGGGAAATGCTCGTTTCAGTACTACTGTGGAGACCAGTTATGTGTTTTGTGAAAACAACACTGGATGAAACCCTGGCTTTGATATCAGAGCCCAGGACTCCTGCTCCATTCTGGGTAGTCATTTACCATCAGGTCATGGATCCAGGATATCTCCTCCTTATTCTCTTTTCAGGTTCTTAAACCTTGCATTCTTTTCTGCACAGCTACCCAACTTTCACTGGAGTGGTGGAGAAACTACTTAATAGCCAGGTGGTAAATGTTATCTATAGGAGGCAAAAGATGTCTATTCAAATTCCTTCAGCTTCTACAAAGCTTGCATCTCAGGTTGTTCCAAATTTCTAGGCACGTATTCCAGCTGCTGAGCTCTGTGCAAGATGCGTCTTCTTCTCACCACATTTTGAGTAAAGTCAGTCCAATCCTAGCGAGTGCTGGCTAATTTTAGGTGCCTCTCAGGTCAGACTGTGGATAAGAGAAAGGATGTGAGCCATGCTGATGTTTAGATTGCAGTTGTGATAAGGCTGGACATACATATTGTTTAAATGCTGAAGGAACTAAAGATTTTTAATTTAGTTTTTATTATCAGGTATAAATATGAATTAACATGACAAATTCAGTGAGAAATATAAATGAGATAGCAGATACAGAGATATGTAATACTTGAAATCATGCCGAAAAGCAACACTTTAATTGCCTGGTATAAAACACATAGAAAAGTAGTTAATAAACCATTCTAATGGTGAGATATACTGGAATATGAAATAATCGTGCTAAGAAACTACTGGAAGAACCTTCCCTTGGGAGTTTTAAAAGCAATTTGAAAAAAATGTTAGAAGTATAATGTTAGCTATTGCACTTAACAAGGTGGGCAGACTAGGTGACCTAATTAAGCGATAAAACATGACAGGGTGTGCATTATGGTCTCATAATGACATGCTTTGGTGCCTTTAAATGTAAGATAGAGTACAAAAAAGCTGTTAAACACTGAGGTGTGTCATCACCAGACTTTACAACCCTTAGATGCCCTCAAATTATGTTTCTAAAATATTAATTTCCAAAAGTAAAACGTCAGCTATTAGAAAGAAAAATATTCCCCAGATGAAGCAATCACATTTTTCTTTTTTTTAATGTACCATAACATTACATCAAAGGAAATGGTCTAGACAGTGTTTGTTGTTACTACTTCTTGATGATGATAATAATTAATGCTGTTAACGAAAGTGTGGTAGGATGCAAGCATTTCATTGTCAAGGTTGAAACTGAAATGCATGTGAGAGGAGGGGCTACTCTAGAGAGAGGACTTACATCTCTGTTAAGTCCTGCCGCTACCCTTTGCTCAGACAGTAACTATTCTCTGAAGGCACAAAGCATTTGGGAAGCAGGTCAGAGAAGATGGGGTCATTTGGTGGCTGACATCTTAGCGTCATAGAATATCCTGAGTTGGAAGGGACCCGTAAGGATTATCGAGTCCAACTCCTGCTCCACAGATGGCCAGACAAGTCAGAGCATGTGACTGAGAGCATCATCCAGACGCTTCTTGAACTGTCAAGCTCAATTTTGCATACTTAAAAACCAGTGTTTTCTTAATGAGTCTCAGGATTGGACTTTTTTCCCATTTTCAAATGTTCCCCCCACCTGCCAACATGGATATGTGCTAGCTGGCTGGAACAGAAAACACGTAAATGCCAGAGATGCCTGTCAAAAGGTTTACAATCTGAAAATACGTGTGCACTACTACTTCAGGCAAGAATAGTGATATTTCCTAGTGGCATCTTCACTAGGCTGTACATTTCTAAGTGCTTTATCAACACTTATTTCCAAAAATGAGCTTAGTACTTGCCATAGTAGATTTAAGGAAAAAGCTAATGATGACTCTTGGCAGAAGAGAAATGCTTGTTATTACTCCTCACTGGCCATGGGCAAGGCCTATGCAGCCATTTCAGCATTCCCAGTAGATAACACCACTGAGACCTGAGTCTCCTCAGTTCCCCGCGGGCCTTTTGTCTCTCCGCAGCCAAATGAAATTTGGAGTACACAGCGCTTACTTGAATTACTTAGTAACTTGAAAGTCTGTGTCCCAAAGGCCAGCTTCACACAGACCTGCCTGTGTGAACAGACCTGACAAATCACCTGTGTTTTTGAAAGGTTTAGGTCTAACTACATTTTTGTTTACTTTATTTAGGTAGATTTAGTATCCCTGAGACACTCAATGGCACCTTGTATTTTTTTTAATGGGCAACTTAAAAAACTTTGTTATATTTACTAATCAGAGTATTTTCACTCCTGACAAAACATTTTCAGTTACAAGGATTTTATTTTTTTAAATTTTCTAAAAATATTTCTGCACTGAAAAGGACAAGGAGCATACTAGGATTTCTGCAGGATTTTAAGAGTCTTTGTTCTAGACAATCTTTCAAGGTCCCTTCCAAACCCTAACATCTTGTGATTCTGGGATTCTGTGAATAGGAAACTCCTGAAGTTCATTTGGTATTCTACATGTGAAAAAGAAAACCTTGGAGGGCACTTACTGTTTTTTAAAAGGAAAAATTATTCAGATTGAATTCCCACCTTAAAGTGTCAAAAACTTGATTAAAAAAAACCCCAAACAAACTCAAACTGCAAACCTAAACTGGTAATTGTTTTTGTTATTATTTAATACTGTTTGAACACACTTGCTGCATTATCTATGTAGTTGTGCCTGAGAGAAACAGGCCCATGAAATATATAAGTAGAGCACTGAAAATTTGTCATTGTTTATTCAGAGAGCTGATCAGTCATACTGCATTTGTATTTGCTCTGCACACAGACAATGAGAGGTATAGCCAGTCAACCCCCATTACATTCTGCTAATGTTAATTCCCCTGTATATTCCATTTTCAATGTCAACATTGCCTCCATTATGTCACACAAACCCCAACATTTTCTTAAAGTCTGTGTTACATTTCCTCCTATGATCTCACCATACATCCACCCAAATACCTTATCCAAAATTTAAGAGATTATCATCTGGTGACTTCATTATGAACTTTACCTTATCTTTCAAGCTCTGTTGGATCCAGTGTTGGCTGAAGCTGTGTTTTCATCATCCAGCTGACTGGGTGGTGCTGATTTTAATGTCTTTTTCTTTAGCATTTAGTTTTACTGCAAGTCTGTGCACATATTATTCAACTACAATAGCTGCCATTTCTATTCAGCTATCCATAAAGTATATATTTCCCTGACCTTATGGTTCAACAAAGAATTTTCTTCTCTCATAGATGTAAGTACCCTCTGAATGTCCCATTTAAGGCATTTAGGAATATTGGATAATGTAACAACAAAGATATCTTTGAAGAGATTTGTATTGGAATTCTCAAGGGTTGGGACTCAAAGAACTATGTTCCTCTCAATATATGATTAATTTCTAGACAGGCTATAATCATAGAGGTTGCCCAAGAGAAGGGATAGGAGGAAAATGCAGAGACTCCTAGTTAGAATATAAAGAAAACAAATGTGTCACTCAATAACACAATTAGCAATCACAAAAAAACCCCCATTAATATTCTGAAACAATTAGTTACTATTTATCTACTTTCTAATGAAACCCAGTACTGACTTGCCTGTTTTGATTCTGGTAATATAACTGCATAAGATATAATTATCAAATTATACTTTTATATGAAAATAAAAGGTTTTGGTGAAAGGTTCCACCCTGGCATTTGAATGATAATGTAGTACTTCTCTTTGCTGGGCTCAGTCATTAGCAAATTCCATTCAGTTTTGGGGCAAGACTGGGCATGCCCAAGGAACAGGAGGATTTCCAAAGCAGAGGGAGGTAGGCAGTAGTTTGGAGATGGAATTTTGAAACAATATCTCATTGGAAACTGTAGATAAGAAATCCTGGAAGAATAGAAGAAGGAGCTGGAGTTGCACTTCAACTCACCCTAAAGAAAAGTTTAGGGCATAAAAAGGAACAGGAGTCAGTAAATCTAGCCTTCTGCGAGGCTAGGTAAGGACATAGGATTTGAACAGAATGAGACTGACAAGGCCATGAAGCATCTCATCAGTTTGTCAGTTGTGTACTGCAGGGTAAGAGGAAACTTTGGAGCTTTTCTAAGTAGTAGATATGTGCATGCTTCTATTTTCACTTCCACTCATCTCTTTTTAAAGATTTTTCAGTTGTTATTTATATTTGGTAAACAGTTCTTTTATTTTTCTTTTATCTTAACCTACCATTCTTTAAAGGTGATAAAGTATTTGGAAAATTCAAAGGCCTCACAGTAGAAATCCTTAAAAATAGGGTAATGAACTGTCTCATTAACTGCACTGTATCATCTCATGTTGTCCAGCTTTCAAATGGTATTTTATGGAATATTTAAAGTATAGCAGAGTATGCCTCTGTAAAGACCAGTTTGGGAGTTGGTAAATCAGTTGTTTGTTGTCAATAAGTGTTTTTCAGGACTAGTGTTGTTTGGGAAGTTTTCTTGTCTTGCAGTACAACAGTGGTGAGTGTGCCTCGACCTCATGGAACCAAAGGATGTATGAAACCAAATCAATCTAGAAATTCTAATGTCAGTTACAAGGGGGAAGGGATTTGCACAAGGCAAAAAGAATCCCTATGGCAGAGTGGATCAGGTCATACACTAAGTACCTTTGTGGCTCTCAGTTTCTGCTTGCTATGACAAAAGGTTTTGTTTAAAATATATAGGATGCCATAGAGACTGAGATAAATCCCTTAAATCCCTGCTTTGCTGGTGCTGATAGAACAGATCTCTAGATGCACAAGGTATGGGATGCTTGACATGTGGAAAGCTGGGGACTGACGTAGATGAAGGGATGAAAAGTTGCTTGTCTGTAGAAGTCCAACTTCTCCTCACAATTATATCATAGGTTATTAATTTGCTGAACTGGCTTTATTTCAACTTCAAAAATAAGGGCTTTAGGGCCTGCTTACACGAAACACATGTCTTCACCAAAGAAAAAAAAAGTGAATGGTTTTATGCCTGGAATAAAGTTAGCTCAGTTAGTACCCTGAGAAAAGATTTGCAGCCTACAGATTAATTCCACAAATGTGCAGAAGTGTGAACTCTCTACCTTCTATGAACTTGTCTTAAAATGCTGGGACTACTCCAAGAACCTTCTTGGACAGGGTTTCATTTTATTTTCTTCTACTTCTCATTGCATACACTTCTTGTCATGCTCTTACTGGACACCATTAATCTTTATCAATTTGTGCTGGTCTGTTGTTGGATTATGTAGGTCACAGATTACTGGTCCGTATGTACAGTGAGTATGGTTCAGATAGGTGTGCTCGATGAAGTTCAGTGTTTTGCGTACTGTTGTCAGACCAACTTGGTACCGGTCTAGAGTGTTGAACTTCTGAGAGATCTCACTATTTTTCTGCGGTTATTGAAATGTTCCAGTTGTAGGGGGTGTTAACTAGCATGTGCTAAATCAAAGGAATGAGTTTCACATCCAGGAGTTTCTTTCAGACCAATTCCAGGCAGAGCTACCATCCTTGATCTCTTCCTCTGGGTGTCAGAAAGGTCCTGTACTGGGGATGGCCCTGGTAAGAAGAGAGAATGGTGCTACCCGCATCCCCAGTAAGGGGTTCACCAAGTGTTAATGATGCTACATTTCACCTAGAGAACAAAGCAGAACCCAAGCTCCCTTCTGATGTCTGTGTCCTGAGTGCCAAAGAGGACACTGCAGTAGTGTGTTCAACCAGGCTTGTTCATAATTCAGGATAATTCAGTCGCAAGAGTCAGAACAGTGAAGATCTGACTGAATTAACAAATTTTTGTTCCTAACTGTGCACCTTTGACAAATTTTCAGAAATTGCATTGTCACATATTGGATATGTGGATATCCTATAACATCTGCAGAAGTGGGCAACGGATTCCAGCTGCAGATCATTTATATTTTAGTGTAGGGTATTTCTTTGTTTCTCTAATTTAAGGCTAAGACAAATAAGGTTTAAAAAAAAAAACAACAAACCCACAACAAAACTTCTCATTGACCTCAAAATGTTGACTTCTCTTAGTCTCCTACTTGTAAGTAGGATACTTGTTTTCTCTCTCAGGAGGGATAAATTGATGGTAATGCTGAAAGACAAAATAAAGTAATTATGTTTTCAACACAAATACTAACTTAGAGGTGGTCTCTTAGGGGCTAACACATTACTTAAAATTTTACTTTAAGATGACATTGCAATTGACTACTATTAATCTGCTTCATTTGTAAATTCTGTGTCCTAACAAATGATACAAATAGTTGTTCCTATCAATAAACACTCAATTACCAGTAGAATTCAAGCTCAGAACTGATGAGACTGCTTTTTTAGACAGCACTCCAATTAATCCAGGAGTTCATTCCCAAAGCAACTTCTGCAGTCATTAAATTGTATCTACTTACTGTGGAATTTTCTGATCAGGGCAATTAATCTCTTGAAAACATCTGCTTTGACTCAGAGCACACACCTCTCCTGTATAAACTAGAGAATAATTTATCTGGCTTTACATTATTAAGGCTTTCTTTAAAGTCAACAAAAAGATACCCACTGATTTAGCATACTTTGGATTAGGTCCTTGGCTGCTGTGCTAAACAGCAGGGAAAACTATACCTTATCAGTTCTGCGCTATGTCTGGAATATGATCATACAAACTGTACATAGTGATCATACTGCTTCTTACATCTTGATAGGGTCCAGGGCAAGAGAAGGCTCAGCTGTGCTGACTAATGGAAAACAAAGGATAAAACAAGTACACCAGGGGCTGTTGTGTATGATACAGAAATCATCGCATTTCTGTGCCGGGCTTGTGAGACTCAGACTGTTCTCCAACACTCTGGATTGTGAATTAAAGCCCATGCACAGATAAAACTTGGACCCAACAGAGTCTATTACTCAAAGCTCTGTGGGAAAGTTGGTGTTATGTTCCTGGGTCTATTCTAGCCCCAGAAGCAGTACAGCTGTATCCATGATATGCTTCAGGTATTACTAAACACCCTGTTGGACATGAGGTTTTGTATCCCTAACGTGGATGATCAACAGAGGACATTACCTGCTCACATATAAATTAAAACTGGCTCTCTTTGCCAATCATGAATATGTGTTTCTAATGGATGTGGAATGTAAGCTTGAAATTATACATGTGTCATGGTTCTGCTCCCAGCTGGGAGCTGAGCACCACACAGCTGCTCGCTCTGAGGAGAAAGGGGAAGGGGAAAAGGAAAAAAACAAAGGCAAACCTCATGGGTTGGGATAAGGATAGTTTACTAGGACAATAGAGAGAGAAATAACAATAATAGGACTTTTATAGCAAAAATATGTGAAAGATGATTCACAATGCAGTTTCTCACCGAACTGCATAACTCAGGCTGTACAGCTCACAGCCGTCTCAAAGCTGGACTGTCCCCAAAAACTGCACATCCTGGAGCTGTGCGCTCCTCCCCCAAAAAGCCCTCAGTTATGCTAGGCATGACATAATTGGGATAGAATACCCTCTTTGGACAGTCTGAGTCACCTGTCCTGGTTGTGTTCCCTCACAGCTTCCTGGGCACCCCTCCACCTTGTTAGCAGGGCAATATGAACAACTGAAAAGTCCTTGACTGCCTGGCCACAACTAAAATCATCAGTGTGTTATCAGCACTGTTCCCATCCTAACTCCCAAATGACATTACAACAACTGCTAGAGAGAAAATTAACTCTATCCTAGCAGAAACCAGGACAATATTGTATTTTTAGACCATAAACTCCATAGGGTCCTTTTTGACTTCCTTATTGTAAACAGAAAATAACACTGGCAGATAGAAATGATTGCGTGTACATCACATAGGGAATAGAAAAGAAAGTTGTAGTGTCTTAAAGATTTTAGTAGGCTTTTGCTTTACTTTCATTAATTATTGAAAACAATTAGAATTTTGGTGTTTTACAGCATCACTTTGAATACTGTGAAAAGGCCTGAACCAAACTGTTGGAGATTAATAAAACGATAAGCTGGAACACAGACTAGAAACTATAACAAGGAGTGAGCAAGAATAAGAGTAAATGTGTGAACTAGAAATAAATTCACAAAAAGAAGTAGAATCATAGAATCTCCTGAGTTGGGAGAGACCAATAAAGATCATCATGTCCAACTTCTGGCTCCACACAGGGCCAGCCAGGTCAGATCATCTGACTGAGTGCATTGTCCACACCCTTCTTGAACTCAGTCAAGCTCAGTGCTGTGATCACATCCCTGGGGAGCCTATGCCAGTGCCCAACCACCCTGTCAGTAAAGAACCTCTTCCTAATACCCAGCCTAAACCTCCCTCGTTGCAGCTTCATACTGTTACCTCAGGTTCTATTGCTGGTCTCAATAGTACTCTATTGAGACAGGAAGCTGTAGATAACTGAAGAATCTTGTTAAATACAATCAGGGTAAGTCTCAAAGAAACAGAAAGAAAGAATTAAGGAGTGTTCATTGTCAGTTGAAAATATTTGGGTCAGTCCATCAGCCCAAGCTATGGATCCATATAATCATGTTGGTCTGTTGAATGGCAGGCATTTGGATTCAGTGAGGATAATTCTGAGATTCTTTGTACTAATAATAGTTTATTTTGAAATGCCGGCCACAAGAAAATCTTTGTTGTCTTTAAAGGTATTTCTTAGTCTATCCTTCTTTGTACAAGTACGTTTAAAACTGCCAAATTAAAACAAATGCCAAGTGGCTTTAGAAAGACAGAGACTGAGTATAAATTTTGTGTGAGTCTCTGAAATCTAGTTGGAAATCCAAAGTCTCAGGAGCCTTTCAGGGTTGAGATAACCTTGGATATTGAAAAATTTGCTGATTTGATAAGAAGAAACAATACTTTCATATACTCAATTCAAGATTGGATAGTAATTAATTCCAGACTGATATTAATGACAAAATTTGTCCTCTCAGTACAGACACCCAATGCAATTACAGCATAGGCTGGTGAAGCTTCATTCCTGTTATTAGACCCACACATCCTTATCCTGACCGGAGCTCTGGCTCAGCTACAGACACACACACACACACAAATAACCTTTTCACATTAATATCCTCCTGACACCTGCAGAATAACACTTGAATAACGAAAAGCATGGTTATGCATCAATGGGGTCATGCCTTTATTTTTAAATGTGTTACTGATCCAGAAATCACTGTTAAAACCTCCTGCGTGTTGCAAGGCTTGTATTCAGGAAAGAAGGTGTCACAAATTCTTATCTATCTGAAGGGATTATATTCTTTCTAAGGAAAAAGAAAACCGTGGTGAACTGAAGCCAAGAAGTTGCCTGGTGCAAAACTGAAACCAAAATTGCTTTTGTGAGATGAGGTAATAAAGAAAGAACTGAGAGGGAATGTTTGCCTGATCCAACCACACTGGCAGCTAGTTTGGTATTTTTATTTTGGATTGTGGATCCAAAGCATAATCCTGTTTTCATTGGCAGTGAAGATCATAACCAGCATAGATAATTCTTGGCTTGGATTAAGCCACCAAAATCTCAGCAGTTTGCCAGTTAACTCAAGTAGCTACGGTTCCTTTGAGAGAATCACCCAAAGATAGGTTGACAACACTGGTCTGTTTCAAGACAGTTTCTTTTATTATTAGACCATTTAACTGTTGTTTTTCTCTGTGATGCCGGTTTTTATTAGTTTGTACATTTTCACAGAAATGTAGCAAATCATGTACGACTTGCAATAAAAAGGAAAGCCTGCAAGCTGTATTAGAAATCATGCAGAAGGCAATGAAAATAAAACATTTGTTTTTTTTCACACTGCAACTACACAGACAGACAATATAAATCACTCTAACCTGAACAGGTTCAGCAAGTTCTGAAACCTGGGTGAAAGGGCAAGATAAGAAGTCGCTAGTTTGGGCCAGCTTGTGTATGTTCATGAGGCAGGATTGCCGGCAATGAGTTTCCAAATAGGTAGAGACACAAGAAGGATGTGGTTTGGTATAGAGGGTCACTTGCCTGGGGCTTGGTATGAGAAGTCCAAGGAAGAGCTCACTTGTTTTTGAAAGCCAATTCACTAACAGAGTAAGCTGAGTCAGATGGAGTAAAAACAACAACAACAACATTTTCTATCTTTGTTAAGGCGTTATTACGATTTCAATTTGCAAATATTTACAAGATGTTAAAACACTCAGGTAGGCTGCATAAATATCTTAACAAAGATAGAAACAACAGGAAAAATAAACCAAAACAAACCATCACTAACTTTTACTATTTTATGATAATTACTTTGGCTGCAAAAGGTGCTGTTGTGGCTATTCTTTACTTCATCACAGAGTATTTCTTTGCTTTGTCCACATGCTCAGGATTTTATGGGTTGACCTAACTCATTTGTTCTTTACTGTATCTGGAGCCTGGTAGCTGGAGAAAAATAAAAGAAAAGATGGGAAGTTATTTATCTTGGTTATCCAGCACATCTGAAAGTGTTTTGATATTCTGGTCCACACTGATGGCATGAACAACTTGTCTCTTTTATCTTTGTTAAAGAATTTTTAGTTTTGAGATATCTGCTGTAACAAATCAGGTGTTCAGGAGAACCTGGGCTTCACATCCAGAACACAGACTAAATAATTTTCCTCCAATTTCCAGCCTGGAGTAACTTGCTATGAAGATGCCAGTAGTTCATCCTTTTCTGCTATTTAAATGGTGACACGATGAATGACCAGAACCCACCCTCTGCCTTGGCAGTGGTATCAGCTTTACAACGACCAGCCCTAGACAGCCATTTAAAAGATATGAGAAATGAAATGTGTAAAATGGCACAGTGTGAGAATTTCACCATTCTTCTTGTACAGTCTTTGTACAAGATCTTTGCTTTTGCAGCAAAGGGATTATCCATTTAGTTACTAAGCACTAACCTGAACTCCAATAAAAGCTCAAATTAACAGCAAAGCATGTGTAGCTCGATAAACTGAAATGAAAAACTTAATTAAAAAGGTAATAGAAAAGGACTCACACTAATGTTTAGATTCAGTATCCAAGTATTATCTGCTCATCCAGTGTTTGCTGTGCCCTGTGTTTGTTGTGCATTCGGTGTAGCTGCAAAGATGGGAAGGGGGCCCAGCTGGAAACACAACTGCTTTACCCAGCCAGCAAACCTAACTAAGGATGGTAACACAAAAGAAGGATTGATCTTAATGAGAAACTACAGGATTTCTCAGGTCACCTTTCTCATGAGGTGAAAGAAGCAGAACAATTATTTACATAGGTATGCTGCCAGGGAATTCCCTGCAGTGGCGAGATCTGGAGAGCTCCTAGCAAAGGCTGGTGCTGTGAGCTACAGAACAGACCTTATCTCACTTTGCTCCTGCCGGTTTCCACCTGGTTTTAAATATGCTTTGATCTCCACCTCTGCTGGAACTATAAGCAGGAATTTATTCTTAGTTCCTAACACAGAAGCAAGAAAAAAGTGTTAAACATTACTCTTAAAAAGTTTTAATGAGATGCAACAAATAAATACCTTAATCTAGCTAGAGATTTATTCATGGGCTTTTTGCTTTCTTTAAATTAAAACAAAACAAAACAAAACAAAACAGAAGAAATGCTAGCCTGAGGTAATGAGCTTGAAACTGTGTTTCTGTTACAATTGAAAAGAAAGATTCCAACTTTCAGTAGCAATGCTGGCATTGCCCAGACAACCTGAGCAAATGCAGAAATGTAGAAACACAGATTCTAACTCAACTGGAATCAGCTTGCCTGTGTCTGTGGCATTCAAACTTGCATGAAGCAATGCTGCTGTTTTACTTCATTCATGTACACGTATCACGTAACTGAGTGGTGGTGTGGAGGAAGCAGTGCTGTTTTCCTTTAGGTTACATGATTTGCTGAGGTGAGGTGTTGTGTCTGATTTTTTTTTTCCATTGTTTGTTTCTGTCTAATTTGTATATTCCCCACTGATAGTTAAGCAAGTGGTGTTGGAAATCTGTTAGCCAAGATGTATTTGAGTTATTCAGGTACAAAAAAGCATGCAGAAACATTGTGGACTGCCAGTTAACTGTAAATTTTAGGAAGTTTTCAAAGTATTTTGCATATAAAGGGTTAGTGGGAAAATTTCCCACCATCCATTGATGCTATAGCAATATTGTATGAACAAAAAGGAAAATGTTTACTGATTTTGTTTTTCTTTTCTAATCTCTGTAATCTGCAGTGAACCATGCACTGAATTTTTGCCTCTGGTGGTGTAATATTCCCTCTTCCACTATAATATGCTCTGCAGAAGGCAGAATACAAATAACATGATAAGAAACATTTACTTATAATTTTAGTCCATTTTCCCCCTTGTTATTCAGGAAGGTAAAATAGAGGCTAACAACTAATGTATCTTATTTCTGAGCTGATAATAAGGGACGGTAAAGAGATGGGGGGCAGGGACCTGTCCATTTAGATAGTTTAAATTACAGCTTAATGGGCTAACTCCACACTAACCTAATTTTATATTCTTTATCCTCAGCTCTGTATTACTGATCCTACTCCCACGTGGATTCTCTTGCCATTCAATATTCAGAAAGTGCTTCTCTGCTTTATCTTTTAGGGACTAAATAACACTCATAACCTTTTCATAAGAAGCTGACCTCCACTGTCTTCTGATTCCTCCTTCCCACACAACCAACCAACACTGAGAAGCATAAAGAGCATGAAAAGCGATACCCTAGCTCCAGCATGGGAGTGTTCGCTGGGCTGTGTCAGACTCTGCCAGATAACCATGGAAATTCTCTTTGTGTGGGATCACTAAAAACTACAGTGACAAAAAGTACTAATGAAGAATATCATGCAAACCTGTCTTGGCATAGGGATACAGGACTTGACCTAAGGGATAATCTTAGTGACAAATATAAAAATCAGTATATTTTAAATACGAGTCTTGGATCTAGCACTGTTTCTAGCCCTTGTTCCAGTGGCCCAGTTGTGGGTATCCCCAACCCCATATTGCCACTGCTATCAATTACTTTTTCAAATGACCTGAGAAGATTTGTGTGCATTTTCTTCCATTAGCTTGCAAAAATCTCAAAAGTAATATCATGAAAGCATGAAAGTGTTAGTTTACACAGTCAATGCTTTGAGGATGCACTGGACAGCACACACCCACTATTTAGACCTTCAGATGAGCTATCTAAAATAGGAGCTTAATCCTTTCAGATGCTTCTCCCAAAGGAGATATCAGCTTTTCCAGCTTTGAGGATCAGCTTGTTATGGAAAAGGTCATCGAAATTCCCTCATGGTTTCTAAGAATGAAGGTGCTGGTTCACTACAGAGTGACACCAAAACCATCAGATTTCCTACAAATGGCCTTACAGTCTTATTGCTTCTTAATATCTCAACTGTTGAATCTTTAAAATATGAACTAAGAAGGAACCTAATTAAATAAAATTGAATACAATTTTTTTGTCTTTTCCTTTCTAAAAGATTGAGTGGTAAATTAACTGCTATTATTTTTCCTCAGACTGCTCCTCTCTGAGAACTGGTTTCATCCTCTGTTTGATAATTCAGTGGTAACCACACTCACAAAAACTTGCAAATATCTTTTTTATCCCCTCCTTAATACTGAATTTTTATAGTTCAAAAGTAATATTCCTTATTATAATAATTTTATGTTTTATGTACATATATTTTAGCTTCCTCTAAATGGCTAGGACATTTCAATTAAAATTTCTGTTTGAGTGAATAAGAGGTATCATAACAGAAATAATCTGGTTTTATGCACATTTATTGAACTAGAGTTTCCCAATAAGGTACTGGCAGGTGAGAGGTGATTGATTCCTTGCTGGGTATTGTACCTTCCCAGAAAAGAAGGGTGAGTTTGACTCATGCAGGTCAAATTTATTCCCAGTGTTTATATTTTGCTGCCTGAGTTTTATGTTGGTTGGGCATAGCCCCTTTCCTTCACTTGGGAGGATTTCTGAGATTCATTAACCTTTCAGAGCAAGTTTCATGCCAAACATTCATTTTGTCTTAGAGGATGATTTGATTTAATATTCCCTACAGCAAACAAAGCAATAGTTCAATCTGAATGAAACCTTAGGTCATCCCGCAGTGAGTCCCTTACAGGTGGTTAATAGTGGTGTAAGACAGAAAAGGAAATACAGCAAAATGGAAATGTCTCTGAATGTTCAAGAGAGGAATCAGTTAGTAAAGCAAGTCAGCACGATAGAGATGAAAGCACTAAGAATGATTCATCCAGCTGTTGATCCAGTTTTATAGCAACAAAGTGCAAACTCCTTCATGGAGTTGCATTAGTGTAGTCGGTATCTTAGCCCAGCAGTTTCGTTGCAATTTAATGATACATCCTGCTGCTCACTAGGTGTGTTTAGCTGAAAATATTTTCCATGAAACCTAGAAGCAATAGTCAGATAGTGTGTTTATGTCCATTAAACGTAAAATGTGAGAGTTTTTTGAGACAAAGCAATGCAAAACATATTTGTTGTTTTGATTTTCCTAGAGAACAATTAATTTAATAACACTAAATCAGTGATAACACATTTCTCCTAAATAATTTTTTTTTTGTTCCAGCAAATAGCAAAATATTTTATATTCACATAGCTTAAGGTCCATATAAATTGGAAATTACAAGCATATAAAGAGTGAGAAAGAAAAAATACCATCCGCTTTCTGTAGGTATCTTCCAAAAATGCTCAACAAACTCCAAAAGGTTGGTGTTAGGACTAGACTTCGAAGCAATTAAAAAAGTCTACAGTGTGGAAATATGAGTTTGAATCAATCGCTTATCTCCCCCATAACTCTACTCTGAACTCAGACCATAAATTAAGCAGCCATTTAACAATTAATTCTTAATAGCTTCCATTATCTGAACTGGAGCAATCTGATGATTTTTTAACCCAGCTCCCATTGCAAACCGGGTTTATATGGTCACACTGTGCTTGAGTGCCACTAAATTTGTCTTTTGATTTGAAGCCTCAAAAAGCCAGAATCAAAACTTAATAGCCTTCTGAATCTGTTGGCCAGTTTCAAGCCAAGTTGACTGAGGGCTGAGGTACCTGAGATCCCACAAATTTTATGCAAACATCAACAAAGACAGGGAAGGGAACACTTATAAAAGCCGCTGCAAATACCTCAACAGAAGGAAAGGCTGTAGACTCAGTTTGTGCACTATTTGACAATAGAAAGGTTACTCAGTAGATAGGCTTTTTGTGATACCCTTGGTCATGAATGGAGCTTCAGCTGGAGCTCACAGGATCTGTGGCAGTGACCAAATCCACACAAAACCATGGTTTGCTACTTCTGGATCATTGTTTCTTGGTGGTGCTCCTGTGGAGTCAACAATGTGGATTTGCTCCATGGGAAATGATAAGTTCAGCTTCCCATGTGTTTGAACATTTCTGTACATGGTTACAGAGCAAGATTGATTAGTCACCTTTGGCTCCAGGAAGAGGAAAGCCTGGGAAGGAAGTGTGGTCTCCTTCCTGGGAAGGAGGAAATAGAATCTGCCCCCGCTCTGAAGCAACCACCAGGCAATTGTCCCTGTGCATTCTGTCTTTTTGCTAAGGATAGCGGTTCCTGGCTTTTGCTTTCTGGAGGTGAAAGGTTTTGGTATTTCCTTGAAAGAAGCAAGGTGTCAGCAGTCTTGTTTCTGGTTTCCCTGATTTCTCCCCAGTGGCCATGGAGACATTTCTCTGTCCATTTTGCTGCTGGAACCTAGGAAGTATTTTCTGGCTGAGCTGTCTGCTTTACCTTTTGTGCAAGGAACACTCTGCTCAATACAATATGTTTTTAAAAGAATAGAGAGATTGTATTATGAGTTCTGGGCCCAAATGTATAGCCCACTTTCAAGTAAGACCCCACTTTATGCTTTTTTAGCCCTCAGAGCCCCACTGAGAAATGGCAGTAGTACCACCAGCTTCACAAACCTGAGCATGGGAGCTGCTGGAGTACAAATGCCAGACCTTCACATTTGATATGAAGGCCAGGTGACAATAATGATTTCATGTTCACTTAATTTTTCCTCTGTTGTGTGAAACCTAATAGCAAAAACTAAAGTTGCTCTAAACATCCCTATAAAACAGTCACCATCGCTGAACACTGCCAGTTTTTCACCAACTCTCCATTTTTCCTTTATTTCAATTGATTAAAGGATTGTTCCTTCAGTACTACCTGCAAGTTTTCAGCACTTCTTAGTGTAGAAAAAAGTAGATAACTAAATGCTTGGGAATAAACCCCAAGAATTAGTACCTGTCAGAAACAATCCTCACTGAGTAGTGGTATTTTTTCACTGACATGCAATGTGTGAACAAATGCAATATGAAAGAGCTGCTATTCTGCCTAATATATAAAATGAAATTAAAAATTTCTGAAATAAGCACCCATCCACAAAAGTTATTTTAGCTAAATATCAGTAGGCCATGGCAAATAATTTGCTTGTTCATTACTTAAGAGATAGCAAGCAAACCCCACCCTTTCAAGACCTGTTAAATCCTTTCTTCAGAGAATCCATGTAAACACAGCTTAGTTTATATTCAGGAAGGTTTCAGTAAGGATTTTTCAAGGTACATCTTCGCTCTCTCAGTGATAAAGATTCAATAGAACCACTGATTTAAAAATATACCAAGTATTTACAGCCAACACTGAGACGTTATAATAGTGAGGATTTTATTTTCCTCTTCTCTGTTTTGTGGCAAAATTTTCCAGGGGGTTCACACAAGATGTCATAAGGAATTTTGCTCTTGAGGGAAAAAAAAAGCGAACAGAAATGAAAAACATTCTTCTAATTGGCTAACAGCTTCATGTGAGTATTAGTGTTTGAATGGAGGCTGACCTGAGTTGTTGCTGGATGTTAAATAAAAAATACATTTTTTATTTGTTTTTCCTCTTAGCTACAGTGATGGAGAGACGTAATGCAGTTAAGTGTGTTCTGTTGTACCATCCATGACCTCAATGGAGAGGGAGAAAATGGGCTTTCGCTGTCAGCTTCTTGTCCTGTTACAGATTTGAGTTTTACTCCAACATTACTTCCAGTCTAATTGCATTTGACCTGGCACTCTTGCTGTGCTAGTGTCAGTCAGCATAACTGGAGGCCTATGTAACAGCTAGTATTTATAGAGTAAGTATAATTGCTTGTTAAACCATAGAAACATCAGCCTTATGGACTTCCTCATTTTCATTAAAATACACGTTCCTCCCTTCTTCCCTATGGAGGCAGTACAGATGAGATAGTAGTGTGCCCTAAGTGGAAGATGCCTGTATAAAGAAATTAAGCCAGGGAAGTAAATAAGCTTGCTTTAGTTAGTATAAGTTTGAAGTAAAAATAGCAGCTCGTGGCCAAGTGTGAAAACTAGTGTGTGTGTGTTTACTAGCAAAACAGTGATACATGCATATTACTGATGTTCACATGTTTACATGTTGACATCACAGAGCTGTTTATACGTTTGTGCAGCTTAGGGGATATTCTTTTAATTATTTTCTCCCTTTGATGGGGATGAATGCACTGCTCAGCATGTAAAGTTTTGTCTTTGTGCCATTGCAAAGCAAAGAATGTAGATCTGTTTGCTTGCTGTTGAATACTTGCCTAAGTTTTTCTTCAATTTGAGAGGGCATTTACATTTCAGACCGAAACCTGCAAGTGACTCTTCTGTTGTATTCTGCTAACACCTGAAACCACACATAAACTCAACTTGCAATCATTTTGGGCAGAGTTTTATTGCTCCAATATCAGGATATTCTATAGACAATAAAGTGAACATATGACTTTCATATCTCTGAAGTGATGCCTGGAGCAAGTTGCAGTATTAGTACTTTCCGGCTCAGTGCTGCACAGTTTCAAGTACATCTTTAAGGATGATCAGCAACCTCAGATTGGGGCTTGTGTACCCACGAGAGCTGAAAATGTGGAACATTTTGCAGTAGCAAGCCTTGCATTATGCATATCCATTACTCTCCCAGCCTGAGGAAAGACAGTGTGTGGGTTACAGCACAAGGCTTTGTGTATGCTGACCTCAGTCCTCTCTTTCCAGTCATTTTTATGTAACAAATCAAAGCCAGCTCTCTTCAATACACAAGCTGTCTCATTTTCACAATGCAACCTTTCCCTTCCCATCCAAACTACAGCGTACCAAAAAAGCTCTAAACCAGCAGGACATCCCCAGCTGTGTTGATTCATGTATGTATTGGAAATTTGAAGGTTCATATATCTCTTCAGTCAAGGTAATTTTAAAAAAGGAAACAATCTGCAGAATTTTACTTTTGAGGGTCCTATTTAATAAAATAAAAAAATGACTCAATGCAAGATCCATCTACTGGGATCCTCTGTGAGTTCCCTGGAATTCATATTCCCTGGGATTCCCCATCTTTCCTGCCAAAATAAATCTTATTTTCTGTATTTTAAGCTTTTGCGTGAGATATCCCCAAATAATATCTGTCTCTTGCTTGGATGCTCAGATGGATGTTTTTAATTATTCAAGAGGTTTCTGGTAGGCTCTAGGTTTGTTGGTTGGTTGGGGTTTTTTTTTGTCTTTGAGTTTATATGTTTTTTCTAGCAAGGACTCTACTTTTGTGCTTGTGCAACTTTGAATACATCACCAGCACCCAGTCTGTGTGATCCCTAAACCTTAAAGGTACTGCTGGGTGAAAGCAGCTGTGTTCCCTCCAATTACATGGCAAAGTGGCTTAGGCCTCCTATATTTTTTCTTTGAAATAATAAACAGAAAATGTCTGTGTGCAATGCAAAGCATGTGTGCTGTAAGTCTGCTTAATTTCTGGATGCATCAAACTTTCAGCACATGAGCAGGTGAGTTTTCCGGTTTATGTACATTGAATCCAACAAAACCAGTTCTGCAGTGTATGGATGGCAGGATGGGCAGTCCCAGAGGATTCATTTTCACATAGAAAAGTGGGATATGTTTGGAGCTTGCTGTGTGACAGTCCATCTTCCCACACATCAAGCAGTCAGGTCAGATCTTCTGCCAGACTTTCAGCAATCCCTTATAAACCCCAGCAGCAAGCTAGTTTAGAGTGGCTCTTGGCCTGCAGCTGGCACAATAAATGTGCTCCAGGCTTCATCATTCTGCTGTTTCTGCAAACTGCATCCCAAGAAGTAAATGTTTTCCCCTTTCCTGCGGGTCTGGATGGCCCCATGTTGTGGAGGTCAGACATTTCTGCTTAGCACAGATGTAAGATATGCAGAGGAATATGGTTTTGGCCAATACCTCCAGTAAAGTTTGGCAAACAGGGGCATGAAGGATCCTTTGTGCATCCTGAAGTGGGGTATGAATTGAAGCCCTGGCCATCACTGTGGCTTCATTAACCATGTGCATGGCAGCATCTGCAACTTCCTTGGGCTCCCCAGGACTCCTGGCTGTGGTGTTTAGCACAGGACTGGTCTTGAGGTTCTCCTCCTGACTTTATGAATACAATTCTTCCCCCAATGAAAACAGTATGGTGCCAGATGAATGTCAAGGTTTTGTTCTTCACCTCCTAAAACATCTATAAATGTTACAAAAGCTTGTAGCACTCCATTTTTAATGTGCATCACATCTGTACATCTCTAGAATGAACTGTCTATACGAACAACAGCTGAAACACCTCATTCTGTACGGCTGCTGAAACCCTTTATGTACATCACATTAATCAACACAGAAGGAATTAGTTATTTTTATAAGGAAAATGACACCAAATCCTTTCTCAAATATTTAAAATATTTTTGACAAATCACATTTTTATAGTCCTTATACAGCTGTTTCATACTGAAACAAAACATAATATTGTACATGATGAACGTCCCAGAACCTCCCCTCTGATTTTATTAGCTCCTTTGTACAAACAGTTGAGATGTAGCACAAAGAAAAAGCAAATAGTTGCAATGATATAAATCCACATTTCTGTATGCAGTTGGCTTGTTGCGCACCGCATTGGCAGCATCAACAGCTCTAAAGTACTTGCAGCTGAAGTGTTGTGGGGCCATACTGCCAGGGCATAGCATGGAGGCACCCAAAGGGTGAGGTGAAAGGCGAAGTGAAAAAATCTGTGGTATTTTGTGGAACTACTGGGGGCTGATTTTTCTCCTGGTACCGGTCAAGGAGGGACTGGGGACGCCGCAGGTATCTGACCACCCCCCTTGGTTTTGCTGTAAAAATGCCTGCAGGATGTGATCTCTGGGGTTGGTATGACTGCATGTACGAATGGTCAAGCTTGGTTAGAGAAGAACTAACTTTTGCTGAAGTGAAACATGTGCCTCCAGCAAGACTCAAAAGGCTGATATTGCTTTCTGCCCTAACAGCCCAGAAACCAGTGATCATTCCAGTGCAACCCATCTTCTTTTAATTTCATTCATTTCTCTCCTTTTCTCCAGTGTCTTGTTATTACTCAATTAATAAAATCACACTGTTTTATACTGTTCTAGAAAAAAAAACCAAACATGAATATAGCGAGTAGATTTACTCTAGACTTACACCGGTAGCACCGGTAGCAGGATCTGGCACATTTTCTTTGTGAACACCCTGAACACTTCCTTTCTCTGCCCTCCCAGCTGGGTAGCTTCAGAGCCTGGTAAATAAGAGGCACTATTTTTAATGTCTCATTCAAACAGAAATGTGGTTAGAAATGGCAGATAATAGTTGCTTTCAATACAGGAAACAACACACTGTGCCAGTGTTCCTATTTCATGAACTATATTAAAAAATCTCTTCATGTTGATTGTAATAATTACTTGTGCTACTTCAGCATGTAGAATTTTCATTTAAAAGTTTACTGTTAATCAATGCTGTATTTAAAGCAGATTTTTGTGTGTGTGTGTGTGCACAAGTTCTCTGAATTTTAATATCCTAAAGAATGTACTCAGTAGGGTGTAAAAGGTGATTTGGAAAATAAGCATGTTAAGTACTTCAATAAAATAGCATATGTAAATAATGTGGTGAAAATGTTATTAATAAAGCTTACAAATCAAGAATTAAAATGTTAATTTTGCATGGATATCCTTAATATAGAACAAAGGTTTTTTTTTCCCCCTGCAATCGGGGTTAAAATAGACAGTTTTCCTTTAAATGACAAAAGGTGTGCATTAATACTAGGGATACCATGTCAGTCAAATTCCTTTTCCTGTTCTGAGAAATAAAAACATTGCATCCTAGAATGGTATCAGAAAATACCTTTTTAATATGGGAAATTACATACCTTATTCTCAGCTCTGTTTCAAGAAACGGGATTTGGGCTGATTTTGAAAAAAAACCCACCAAACCACTCAAAAATACAATCAGCCAGAGGAAAGCACTCTGTGTGAGAACAAGGACATTTGGCAGAGAAACAAGAAAATAGAAACTCTACTATACTGAAGTGTTGGACAACATTTATAATGGGATGTTTCAAATATCATATAAATAATAGTAATGATGCAATTAATTAAATGTTTTTCAAATTAAAGAAAAATAAAATTATCTACCTCCCTCTGAGACAGTAGGTGTAATATGTAGGGAGGCATGGTCCTTCACATTTGAGCTACAAGAACTGGAATGCTCTGTGATGGCCAAGCTGTTGTAAAGGAAAGCAAACTCAGAGATTAATGGGGAACAGGGTTAGAAGGGAACCTAAAGTCTTATTGAGCAGGAGTATCCAGCTAAACTAAACAGCCCTTACTATCATATAATCCCAGACTGGTTTGGGTTGGAAAGAACCTTAAAGTCTATTTCCAACCTCCTGCCATGGGCAGGGACACCCTCCATTAGACCAGGTTGCCCAAAGCCCCATCCAACCTGGCCTTCAACATTTCCAAGGATGGGGCATCCACAGTTTCTCTGGGCAACCTGTTCCAGTGTCTCACCGCCCTCACAGTAAATAATTTATTCCTAATATCTAACCTAAGTCTATCCTCCTTCAGATTAAGGCCCTTGTCCTATCACTCCATTCCCTTGTAAGCAGCCCCTCTCCATCTTTCCTGTAGGTGCCCTTTAGGTAGTGCAAGGTAGTATTAGCCTTCTCCAGGTTGAACAAGCTGAACTCTCTCAGCCTGTCTTCATAGGAGAGGTGCTCCAGCCCTCTGATCATCTTCATGGCCCTCATCAGGACTTGCTCAAAGAGGTCCACATCCTTCTCATATGGGCCACGGTACTCCAGGTCGATTCTCATGAAAGTGGAGAAGGAATACTTTCCTGCTATAGAGGGAAAATAGATACAAATAATGGCTGGCTCAAGCTTCTAGTATTCACAGCTTGGGATGTTCAGCCCAGTTGCCTTCACACAAGATCTGTGTGGAGAAACACACATTTTCCACCCTGGGATAAAAATCCTTCTATGAGTCATATCAGGAGGGTTTGCATTAATCCTTTCTTTCTGCCAATTATTAAAGCACTGCACAGAGCGTGTGTTTGCATTGCTGGCAACTTTATCACATGCTGGGCCAAGCACATGGGGCTTGTGGAAACCTGCTGGGCAAATCCTGAAGAAGGCCTGATGCTCTAACAATGGCAGAACTTGTGCCAGGCAGAGCTGCTTGCCGGGATCAGATGAGTCGTGTGCCTCCCTCACATCCCCGCTTTGCTGGTTGGTTCCTTTTCATATCTGAGGATGTTGATATGATGAAGCAGACCCAGACACATACAGGATCTCCAGGAAGAAAAAATTCCACTGGGATCTCTTCCCAGAACTGCTTATATTCCTAAACAGTCTCCTATGATGCAAATAAAACCAGGATCTCCCAAGCCAGCCTGAGAGGATGTTAATTAAAGCTGCTATAAATACAATGCTGCTCTGGACTGGTTAGTGGGTTTGCTCTTTTCATCTTTATCTCAGTGAACGAGAGGCTGAGGAAGGGCATATGCTCTCTCTGACCTACGTGTTCCCAGACATCTGACTGGAGAAGAGCTTCAACGCAGAGGAGAGAGATCTGAGGGGTTATGAGGGAAGAAGAGGGGTTTTAGAGCCAGGAAAGCCCCTGTCCACATAGGAGCAGAAAGATCAACTGGCTGTGAGACTGCTCTTTTGGCAAACTCTGCTTGCTTTTTCACAAAGGTGGTGTTTTCTCACAGAGATCAGGACACAAGAAATCCCCACTTCACCATCTGCTGTTTGATGCAGACTTATCTTTTTGGTGAAAGACAATCCTAAGGAAAAATGCATAGGTATTTTTTCTTACAATTCTGTCTGAGCCCTTTGACAACAAGGTGCAGCTTCCTACCACAAGCCTCTTCTAATTGTTTTTCTCCAGGCTGAAATTATTCTGCTACAGAAAGAAAGAGTTTTGCTTCCCTTCCTAAAAAATTCCACCCATTTTAATAGAGAAGAGAAACATTTATTCTTCCTGTTTCTGGTCCCCATCCAGACCTTCACGATCTTGTAAGATGTTTATCCTGGAAAACAGGGAAATATATGTATATTCCTCATATTGCAGATGGAGAATTAAAGCTGAAGCGGACTAAACAACACATAATGAGTGAAGCCCAGCCCTGTGACCCCAGAGCTGACATTGCAGCTCGTGAATCTGAGCGAGGATCTGCACTCAGGCTGCTGCAGAGCAGTGACAGAGCTATGCTCTGACAGTCTGTGGGTGTCTGTGTAGACCTAGAGTGCCTGCTCTCAACATCACTCCATTGGTGATACCCAAACAGTATCAGCCTGGGGGTCACTCCCCTCTCATCCAGGTGACATGGAGCTACAAAATGCCTTTAATAGCAGGTGTAGCATAGTCCTCACTGTCTGTACATCAAACACAGTGAAGGAGGGGGCAGGGAAGAAGCCCATTCCCTCTCTGCTTTGTGACTGACCCTGGCTCCTTTCTCTCTTCCCAGCCAAGAAGGGCAGGGCTCTTAGGCTCAAATCTACCCCCTCTCCTCCTTCCCACACGAAAGCATTGCTCTCCCCTGCTTACCTGTCCCCCTGCTCCTTCCAGCAAGTGAGTAGAAGTGTAGGATGGGCGGTAGCAGCTTCTGCCACAGGGATGTTTGAGGAGGCCTGCTCTGTTCATAGTGGGGAAACATAGGGAAGGAGATAGCTGCCAAGGCAGGGGACGGGGGATGTGCAGACAGATGGCTGCGTGCACAGGGAGCATTGCCTGTGCGGGGAACAGCATGTGGGAGGTTGCACAACTTGGAGCTGCTTCCCCCCAAACAGTCCAGGCTGGAGTACTTCTGCGGTTGCTTATATGATGATAATAATCTCCTTCCCTCTATGATTATGCTAGTGCATGGTGACCACACAACCACTGACCGCCCGACGTGCTGTATCTCTTCTTTCTACCCTTTGGTTTTGATTTGGGATTTTTCTGGATGCAGCACTCCTTTCTGATTACTCTGGAAGCACTTGGGGAATTTGTAACAGTAATAATGTATGGTACGTTTGGCTGGGAAAATTCTGTTTAACAAAAAAATTTGAGGTTTTGAAACTTATTTTTGTTCTGTGTTGGAATAAAATCAAAGTCTTCCAAAAACTGTTTTGGAAACTGAGCAGAGCAATCCGTTAGGGACCCACTGGGAGGTAGTAGGTCCTCATTTTGAGCTGAGAGCAACAGGATTATGGGTCTGGGTCTCTCCTGCCCTTAAAGTGGGCCCTAGGCAGGGACTATTCAGAGGTGCTGCTTCTTTGTTCTGGTTCAGGCTAGAAATTCCATTCTGGACCTTATTACAGAAAACCAATATATTTTCATTAGAAAAATTTCATTGCAATAGATTTGTATTTTCTTTTGAAAAGTGTCAGGTCAACCTGAAATTGGGGCCATGCCACAGAAATTAACTGCTCAGGTTCTCAGCATTCATTTCATTTTTCTTCTAAGTATGTATTAGGCCACATCTAGTAACTTGGTGTTTATTTTTTTACTTGTAAAATGTGCTGTTTACAAAATAACAATATAAATCAAAAACACAGCAGCTGAACTTCTGTGGGAAATGGCCTGGCTCGCCTCTCAACCACTGCTTGCCAGCTTCACTTCAGAAAATCAACTGACCCTGGAGCTGCCTTCAGAAATGCACTGAAGGGATTCCAAGGCATGTACAAGATTAGCAAAATCATTTCAGGAGCAACAACAACACGGCTCTCCACCTCAAGGCCCAGTCAGGCTGGAGGGATGAGCCAACAGCAATCTTAAGAAATTCAAGGAGGATCAATGCAAACTCCTGGACTTCTGAGGGGATAACCCTGCAAGAGTGCAGGGTGGGGGTGACAGGGCTGGGGGACCAGCTCTGCAAGAGGTGCTGGCACCCTGGAGCACCATGAGCCATGTAGAAGCCAGTAGTGTCCAGGCAGCAGGAGCATGGTCCATCCATCTAGGGATGAGATTATCCTCCTCTGCTCCGCAATCGTGGGACCTGGTTTTGGGCCCCACCTTGATACAAGATCTGGACAAACCAACATGAATTCATCAAGGGGCTTCCGAAGTGGTTGCCCTGCAAGGAGAAGCTGAGGGATGGGGCTGGCTTTCAGAGATGGCTTCAGGAATTCTGACAGCAGCCCCCAGTGTCTGTAGAGATGTGGTTGAGAAGAAAGAGCCGGACTACTCACAGCAATGAAACAAGAGCTCTGATTTTGCTGTTATGTAGCCTGTTCTACAACAATTCTGATAAAATTGTGCACTGATGGTTGTGTGATTTGTCAGAGCTTCAAGACAGTCCCAGAAAGAAAGGGCCACTTTACATGGATAGAAAGACAAGACATTTCACCTCCTCATGGTGAAGGGAAGAGTACTGCTTGGTGAGCAGCAGCAGACAGGGCTCCTGACCTAGATCTCTCGATTTTGAAGCTGCTGCACAATGGCAAACACGTATCTTTATTGCATTTTTTTTAAAGGGTGGGGAAATCTTTGCTGCCACATTCATTCCACCAGAAGCCCCGGGGAGATGCCTGCAGACAGCATTTTGTTTAAAGTGCCAGTGAAATTTCACACACCTACACCGCCCCACCCACAACTAGTTCAGCCTGACTCCTAAATACATGACCAAGCCCTAGAGATGGAAGCAGTCCATAAGGTCATCTCATCCATCTCTCTTCTAATTAAGACTTGTATAACTGGGTAATTTCAAATGCTTTGGTCAGCCAAGTCTGAACAGATTCCCGCTTTCCAATTTGTTGAAATACTGTTCCCCAATAGATGTCACTGTTTAGTAAATGTCACGTGGAGAAAATCACTTTTAGAGTTAGCACTGTTAAGAGAGACATTTTATGTTGCACTGTTTTCTATCTTGAACTGGTAAGAAGTAATAAAGGGTAGATATTCCTTGCAGAGTGAGGAAGGATTTTCTTCCATTGGCTTTTGTTTTGGTTTTACTTGCTATATATATAACAGGCGTTTATAAAATGATCCTAGTCTTAATGTAATAAAGTCAATTTGGATTCAATTTTCAATCTTTGATCAGATTAATCTCTTTACAAATGAATCTGCTGTAAATTATTTTTTTCCCATTTGGTAGAAAGTGGTCTTAATTCACTATCTATTATGTATGACAATATAATACAGACCTGATCCATACATGCAGGTGGGAGACCACTTTGCCCATTAGGGGGCATTAATGACATTTATTCCTCCCTTCACAGAAGGCCTTTGTGGTAATATCACCTCTAATCGTATTTTCTGTGTCTAACAGGAAATATATTAATACTTGCTTCTTAAAGAAATGTTGCAGCTTCTTCTTGATGTTGCCCGGGGCTTATCTTCAGCCGTGTGTGACTGGGGCTGAGAATGTGCTCAGCATTTGGAAGAGAGGAACTGGGGAGTTACAGTGAGAACTGTTTCTCTCTGAGGGGAGAGAACCAGTCTGCAAGACTCAGCTGCAAATGTCAGCCCTCCAAAGTTGTGGGGCTTGCTGAACCAGGGTTTTGTTTCAGCCCCAGAAAATGACAGGAATCCTTTGTGCAAATTGGGTGCAGATGTGGGGCTGGGTATCGCACATCAGCCGCGTTCTTAGCTGTTTGCATATCAGATTTCATTTGTAGACCATATCCGATTTTCAAATTGCTCTGTTTCTTCTTCAGTTGCAGAAGCAGTGGCAATTACAGCCAAATCCCTCTTGCTCTCTGGCTGCTGGGAGGGGACACTGTTTGGGAAAGAAGGTGCTCCCTTGCTTTGCTGTGTCCCCACTGGAGGGAAGGAGGGAGAGAGGAGTAAGGTGGGGAGCAGGGCCTGGGACAGAGCACACGAGGCATGCAGACGCATGCCATCCCTTCATGATGGCTGTCCTTCCCAGCATCCTGGGGGATCCAACCCATGTGTGCACACAGGGTTGGGAAGAAGGGCAGCAGGACCATGGCCATGAGCCCTCAACAGCCATGCCCTGCCTTAAACTCTGCACTGTGACACATCCATTCTCCTGTGTGCTGCATGGCTGCCTGCGCTGCACGGTAAAGCTAGAAGATGAGGCAAAACCAAGTTCCTTAAGGACAGCTGTTCTGTAGCTGTACTCATGGCAGGCTTTCCTACACACAGAGTGTACAGAGTACAAGGGGAAGGTACTACTATCCACCAGCAAAGCATTCCACTTATCCCATGGAGGGCTGGGCTGTTCCAGTTCATCATATAGAGTACATTTTTGTTGTCTGCAGTGGATAAAGAGGAGCCCTGAGGGAATTAATAAAGCTCATGCTGAGAAGTTTTAACTTAGACATGCATAAGGAATATATTAATTTTTAATACATTTTTTAAGAAGCACTTTTTTGGCTCCAAACCATCATGCCTGGTATGTTTGTAAAGGCACCCGTAGCATGCTCCGGTTAAGAGTCTGTCAGTGTTTCCACTGTAAACCCTCTTTTCAGAGGTTTATGTAATTATTCCAACATAAAATTCAATCCAGGCAAGAAAAAACTGGCATGGGTCTTAGCCTGGGAGTGATGTTTTCTTTAATGATTTTTTTAAATTTAGTTTTTCTCTTATCAAAATTTGATTATTGTTCATTAATAAGGATGCTTTCATCTTTAATTATTGTGAAACTTACAATGGCGTCCTGACGAGGTACTTGGAGTACAAATGAAGTTCCAGGTGTTTTTCACAGCTTAAAAACATTTCAAAAGCTCTATTTGTAATTTTATAAGCCATGAATTCATTTTCTGCAATGCCCTACTATAGCCTTTAGGATAAAGTATTACCCCAAGTGGGAAACGTACAGACAAAGTTCCATTCAAACTTGCTAACTATCACCCCCAGAAGTGCTGTTGGGCATTTCACAGTTTGGACTCTTGGCTCCGCTGTGCAGCTGTTGTGTGTATGTCCTGCTGGCAGATGATGTATGGTGAAAACTCCCTGGGTAGAGTTCAGCTCACCAGCAGAAACTGTTCTTAACTGGCTGGGTGGAGAAGACCATTGCATACCCCAACCATCCCCATGTACATTTTTTCCCCTCCCTTAAGCACGTACTCTCACGAGACCTCCACAGGATGTGAAGGGCTTGAAATGACATAAACCTATTTTTTAAAAAAAGAATTAATATTAGCTTTAAATAAAAAAGCTTCTGCTCATGAAAGCAGAAAAATCTGGTGTTAGCCTAATGATGCAGTTTCACCCTTATCGGCTTCTTTGTGCCTACAGGCTTCATAAAAGTCTCTCAGCACTGGGTAGCGTTATATACCATATGCGCTGCCTGCAGTACCTCAGCACAACAGGGCAGATTAAGGACAGAGTTTCCGCCTACCCTTTGAAGATTTATATCAGACCTTTTAACCTCCTGTGAAAACAGTTTGGTGATTTAATTCTTTTTATGATGCTCAACAACAGCTTTTATACTTCCACAAACACTATGTAGCTCTCATGCCATAAACAGTTGTAAATTCAGCCAGACTTCTCCATATTGGAGCAAGACGTGACAGAAAGCAACAGGGTTCAAGGTTTTGTGAACTTTCTCTCCTCCAATTGGGGTTCACAAAACTTGTTGAGTTCGTAAACTTTTCCCTCCCCTCTAATCCTCTTTTCACCCCAATTTAAACAAACAAATACGCTTGAGTTTGGTTGGGGTTTTTTTTTGTGTTTTGCATTATGATGGGGAGAACATACTTGAAATTCAAGACTGACACATATGGAGACCATATACGGCTCAATATATCCATGGTCTCCTAGTTCTTCACCTCCCTCTCTGGGGCACATGTTAGGACTTCCAAGACAGCCTCTCTAGAAGACTTGTCTGTGATACAATATTGAGCTTTCCAGCCTTTATTCACCAAAGAAAGTCTGCCTAGCTGTGTTTTGGGCCTCCTGTTGTCATTTCCACATGCCTTACAACTATGAGTGTATGCATTACATACTACATTACTGAGAAGTACTTTTATGGTTGTGGAGCTGAATCAGAGGGAGATTAAATGACCTGGTGAAAGTCACACAGGAAATTTGTGAACAGAGCCAAGAATTTCCTGAAAGCCAACCTACTGCTTTTAATTACTATTTTTCTAGTTCTTCGGTAGCATTCAAAGATGAGGTGAAGCCTGCATTGAGTATTCATCTCATTAAGAGAAGCTCTGCAGACCTTTCTCTAAAGAGCATCTCTAAGTAGGGAAAGAAGATAAAGGGCAGGCAAAAGGACGCACTAGCTGCACCCCACGCACGTGTCAGAAACTAAACCACAGAGACAGCAATACAGTTTGCTCCAGGCCACACAGGAAGTTTGTAGCAGAAACAAGGAATTTAATCTACATCCCCGAATCCCAGTCCAGGGCTTTCAACATCTTCCCTACCCAGTTCATATTTCATATGATATGCAGTCCGTATTGCATGGCCTTGGAAATATATGGGGTTTTTTTACACTCTCTTCCTCTCCGAAATAATGTAATCCAGGAACATTTGCACTGAACTTTTGAACCTTTGATGTTTAAATAGGTTCAAAATTAAGCAAACTGTGTTTCCATGTTGTTAATTGGAATCACTCTGCCTGGATCTTTTAGCAGCCTCCACATGGTTAACTTCAAACTCCCGTGTCAGCCCGAAAGGAAAAAAAAAATAAAAATCAGGTCCCATTAAATGTGTTAAACTTTTAAACTGTATGAAATGGGGAGTGAGGTAGATCTTTTGAAAACAGAATCAGAACAACAGGCATCTGCGCATGTACTTCCTTCTGCCTGGGTTGAAGGTCATTATTTTGAACTAATAGCTGACCCCTTTGGCCTTTGGAAGGCCATTATACTTAATGGCCTGAGCTAATTTGCTGTGCTACAGGGTTGGATGATCTTTATTTTAATCTGCTGCACCTTCTTCTGCTCTTGTGGGGAAAGCGACTGCTCTGATATAATCCAGTTGGCACCAAATTGCCTAAGGGAGGTAGCAGGCGAGCTGCTATGAGACAGGACTGTATAGTAATTTACTGAGGCTTCACTCTCCTGGCAAAAAAAAGAGCAAGGAGAGGAAAGGCATATGCATGCATGCTCACATGCTCCTGTGTGCACACAGCGTAAGAGGGTGGGAGAGCAGGACAGTGAAGCTGGGCAGAGGAAAAGGAAGTACAAGAGAGGAATGAGGGAAAGCGTGGAAAAGAGTGACACGCTTTCACACACAAATCTACACTTCTAACCCCATTTTCCTTCCTCTGAGCCACTTTGAAAGAATAACGCCCAAATGATTTGCTGCCAGGAAACAGAAATAGCTCTGCTAGTACTCTCTCTCACAATATCAAGTACCTATCTGGAAAGCAAAATCCTTTTGCCAGCCACACGTGCCCATCTCTCTTCCAGCAGTGGCTGTCGTGAGTGACTTGTTTAAAAACCAGCTGAAATAGAAAGCAGACACATAGAAAGCACCAGCTGCTAGAAACATATTCTCAGAGGTGAGGCAAGGTCTTACAGGGTACTGCTTTCACTACCTTTGCCAAACAGAGGAGTGTTTTTCTCCTTAAAACCTTTCTTCAGCTCCTCAGCCCTGGGGACAAAGGAGGAAGGAGGCAATGGGGAGGGGCAGTGTTGCTTTGCTGGGAAATGGGGTTTTACACCAGTGGGGCTGGAGCTGCAGGGGTGCTGGGCAAAGAGGGAGATGGGCTTTTACCCCCTCTCCACCCTCAGCATTTTTCCCCTGCTCCGAACAGCAGTACATTAGCAGCACCTTTGCTTTCCATCTTAGCTGATATAATTTTGCCTTTGTGCCTTACTTTGCTGTGTGAAGGACACGGTGAAAAGGGGGGAACACCATGGCAAAGTGTCAGATCAGCAGCAGACTGAAGATTATCCAGTAGGCAAGAGCTCGCATGTTGAGGAGCAAAGCTGCTTTACATATGTGTGGTTTTGTATTTGCAGTCGCACATGCATGAAATGCCCCAGAAATGTGCACAGCATGACCGACTATTGCAAATTACAGGTCCTTATTCCTCCCTTTCCCCACTAATTTTCCACGGTCTGCTGCTCTTGGTGATATCTTGTCTAACGTGCTGTGGCTGGCTGTTCAGGGAGCCTTGGATGCTCTGTTTTGTATTTGTGATATGCAGAAAACTGCAGAAGGAACAGAGCCTTGGAGCTGTGTGTCAGTGGTTTTCTCTATCTGCACCCATCACAACTGGCAGCAAGCAGTGCCTCTCTCTGGGGCTTTGGTCTGTCCTTCTCTGGACCCTTCTGGATGTGGGTGGTGAAAGTTCAGGGCATCCCTGACCTGTCACTGAGGCTGGATCCCACCAGACCATCCAGTCCTGCCAGCAACATCAATGAAAATGCAGTGTTTGTCTCCACAGCTCAGCCCTGAGGCTGGGGCTGTGCCTGGGAACAGGGTCTGGGCTGTCATGGCTCAATTAACTACAGCAGCAGACTTGACTTTCAGGGGCAGGTTGAAGAACTATCAGCTGATATGCTTGGGTCTGTGGATTTTTAAATATATTCAAATTACTTTCTTTTACATAATGGGGGAAAAGAAAAAAAGAAAGAAAAAGCCACATGGATTAGTTTTGCATTTCTGTCCCCCGTTCTCCCACTCAACCCCTGAGGTGGCTTGGACTTGCTGTGATGGATGGATACTCAAAATCACAGCTGCATGAGGGAAGAACTGCTGGTTCAGCGGCCCTGGGGCACTGCATGCCTCCACCGCGTGTGAGGAGGTGTATCCCCATGGGGTGTCCTGAGGTGGTGGCCCAGGCTCAGCTGTGTGGACCCCAGTCCCCGGGCAGGTTTGCTGTGCATGAGAAATCCTTCACTGCCCTTGTAGGGCAGCTTCCCATTTGCTTGGGGCTATCAGAGAAGCCCAGACCCCAAGATCTCAATTATTTGGCAGAGCATGTGCACCTCGGGTGTTAAAAACACCTCTGATCTTTCCATCTACATCAGCCTGAAAATGTGCATTCTTGCCCGCTATGTTTTAACCAATCAAAAGGAAAACTAATTTTAAAAGCAATTTCTTGCAGCAGCTTTGTCAAAAGAAAACAATTAAAAATCAAGAGCGAAACATTATCAGTCTGAAAACACACACATCTTGCATGGTTTTGCCATGTGTGAAGCAGGGTTATTATGGTTTTCTTTCAATTATTATTTTTTTTTTAATCCCTTTGTAAAACCTTTCTAATGCTTTGAGTTATGTTCCCATACAAGCTCAGCCATGGTGCAGTGCATACCCTAGTAAAATAAAAGGCTTCCTGAAGGTGGTGCTACAATGCTGCAAGTATTTTTGATTAGACTAGGCACAAAAAAATGCCCCCATTATAAATTTCCCTCACATTACAACAAACAAAAACCTCTATGTAAGAGTAGCAAAGTTCACCCTAGCTTCAAATGAAGATGTACGTGTAAAGGACCTCGGAAAACTGGACCTAACTCTGTAAAACAACTCCACTTTTTTGACATAGCTAGCAACTGGCTGTGCATGAAGAAAATTCTGCAAATTCTGAAGAAAATTGTGGCCTTATTCAACACTGCCGAATGGGCTGTGCAGTCAAATGTTATGGTGCAAAATGAGGACAAAGTAGCTGTAAGATGTCATGTGTTAGGATCTTACACCCCACACCATTGGTACGGATATCCAAGCAACAGACAAAGGGGAAAATTTAGTTGTGGGTGGTTTTTTTTGTTGTTGGGTTTTTTAGTTTGGTTGGGGGGTTTTTGGGTTTTTTGAGGATTTCTTTTTTTTTTTTTTTAATGATAATCTGTCTGCTAATGCAAAAAACACTTCATAGTTTATGAATCTCTGATTCTCCACAGACTGGACAAAATAGTTTGGCTTACCCAGCCTAGCTCAGTGGGTCACTTCAGCATAGGAACAGCCAGGACACATTTATCTTTGCCTCTTTGGCCCCCAAAAATGAGGGCATTATGTAGGAAACAAAGTTAACCTACTGCCATTTAAAACATTCATCCCTTAAATGGTCTTTAAAAGATGATTGGTATTGTGCAGATTTTCTTGCCTTTAAAAGTGTGTGAGGGGTTTGCTTCCTTCTTACCTGTTGATTTTTTTTTTGTCCTTTCTTTCTCCTTTTTTTTTCCTATTTATTGATATACTTGTTATTTTGAGAGGAATAAGGAAATAAAAAGAAAACATAAAAAGTCAAAACCTTTGTGGAAAAATAGGCAAACTAATGACCTTTTCTAAATAAACACAGGACAACTTGTTTTCAAGTGTCCTTTGCTATTGCTTCAGCTTTCAGTTTTCATTTTTATCTGGAATGTTTTTGTAAGACATTAGTTTCTTTTTTTTTCCGTGAAAATTAGTTTGTTTGTTTGCTAGTCACAAACTATTGCAATTCAGGTGGCCTTGTGGTTAAGATAACCTGGAATGGCATCCTGTGAACTTCCCCCACTTGCGCTTGCTGCGGGAAAGAAACAATTAAGCCATCCACACAAGTGCATCTAGGGCTGTCAGATCAGAAAATAAATGAAGGCTCAATGATGATGTAGTACCAACACTTCCATGAGAAACAGCTTCAATTAAATTAAAAATGCAATAACAATAATTAAAATGTATGAGATATGGCTCTCAGCTAAGCTTGAATCTTAACCTTTGATTTGATTTCAAATTTTTCCCCTTCCTCATGTAAAGCGCCTGAAATTTCCCAGGGAATTTACAGGGAGAGGCATGAATTTGGAGAAAATAGTACCCTGCTCTTCAGTGCTATTTCAAGGAAAGTCAGTGCAGGAACAATATTAATTTACACTTCATTCTCTTGTTCTCAGAGAGGTATAATGTATCCAGGTTAGCGTGGCTATTAGCAGTTCAATAACAAATTGTTTTTTCTAATTGGAGAAGAGGTTGCCACTTGTAAATGGAAATCCCATTAGTACCCACCAGTTGAAATGATAGGATATTGTGTTACATGCATCCATATCCTCACAATGTGCTATTTGGATCAAGTAGATAGTCCTTATTTAATATGGCATTACAATTGACACAGCATATTTTTATTTTTTTCATGAGGTAAAACCCTGAATGTAGATAAGATTTTAAAACACAGGAAACAACCTCTATCACAAAACGGCTATGTCTTCTTGCAAAATCAGATAGACAAAGGGAACAGAGACATTTTCTGACATTTGGTTGAAAAGGTCCAATCTTGAGCTGAAGGCCATAAGGAAAATAAGTGAGAACAGGAAGGTCTGGTGTCTGTGTATGCACACCTTTCTCCCTCTGGGGAAGAAAGCTTTGCCTTAGAGGGTTAACAGTTCACATTTTTGAGAAACTAACCTTGGGGGTTTCACAAGGATGTTATTTATGGCCTTCTTGAAACAAATCAGAGTGTCCTTGAGGTTACAGGAATGACACTGGGACCAGATTTAGCACTCTGGGGGTTTCTGTAGATAGCAGCAAATCTCCCTGGAGCATCCTTCCTCTGTGACCAATATATTTTACCACTCTGCCTTTCCTGGGATGAGGTTGAGAGCTCTGCATGGTTCAGACCACAGAGGCAATATTAGATGGGGACACCTAGTTTGCAGAGCCCAACTGGTTTATGTGGTACCTTGTGCTTAGGTGCTTCATGCTGTGGAGATTGAAGTGATTATTGGGCCCTGGCAGCAGCAGAGATATAGGCACATAGGGGTGTCTACCAACAGGGACATAGACACTCAAGGCCACTGACAAAGGGAGTTTAGGGAAAACAGAGTGTTTGGTTCAGACACCTCATATGGCACCATTAGAGGAAATAATCTTTTTGTGGACTTTTTTTTCTGCAGAATGTAATATTCCTCTCTATAGTTATTTTTATCACTGCACATTATCACAGGGCTACTGAGAAGGCCAACCAGACACTGGTTGTAAACCACTTAGTGAATTATCATTATTTATCATCATCATTATCACTGCTTTGTAGGAACATAATGCTCTTCTAAAATAAAATCTCTGATTTTGGATTTCTTAATATATTAGAATTATGGAGTAAACTTTCATTGATCAGAAATAACCTGTCCTACCTTTACCTGTAAAAAGAAATGGTTGTGCTGTCTCCTTGGTGAAGCTACTTTTTTCTGGTGCTCGTGATTTAATGGTTTTGCCCATTTTAAACTGGAAGTATGATACTGACATAAGATATGTACCAAAAATCATCAGAAAAAATGCAAAGGCTAGTGATGCAAAAAGAGCAACACATTAATTATATCAAAGAACCATAGGCATTTTATATTTACTGAAGAATTTCCCCTGGGTGGGTAGTCTGTTGACATAAACCTGATGTAGCTAAGAGAGAAAACGTTTTTGTTAGTACTTTGCCCAAGTGCTGATAGAAAGCCTCATGTAATTCCTTTATAAATAAAAGGAAGCAGAACTACTTTTTCATTTGAAATCATCATCAACTTTGTTTAATTTAGTATCACTGCAAGATTTACACGGGCAAGAAGCCTACGGATTCAATTGAGAGGCTTTTGGGCAGAACCAGATTGTCTTGTCTATGGGAAAAGACCCAGACTACAAAGTTCTTGCCTCTGTTCCCTGTGAAAACTCATGATCTACTGCATCTTTCACAGTAATCTAGAAAAGATTTTCATAGGGACTTCATTACATAGGTGAGTCTTCTATATGAAGCCTCCTCATAGACCAGTTCTTTCTTAACTTGTACAGGCCATGACCAGAATTAGAAAGCTTTTGAAAGGACTAAATAACTCTGCTAAATACCAGTTTATCTGTTGATAATTGGAAGGTGTATAAAGTTAGTGTTCAAGGTGTCCACATTCAAACTGAACTGATCATAAACCAGAGGAAGAGATTAGCTGTGTGAACTGGCCTTTCAGCTTATTTAGCCTCACATGTTTCTTGGCATACCTGATAAAACTCAGGACAAAGTAGAAACAGAGAAGAAAAAAGGACAGTATTTACCTTGTGGTCAGAAACTAGTCTTAGTTGCCCTGGCCATATATAAACATTCTATTAATTCTTGGGCAAAGTGGTGGCTGTGGTGGCTCGCACAAAAAAACAAATATTGCTTGTTCTGAATAGAAGTTTATAGCTACATTGTCTCAAAGAAAAAGATAAACAACCTAAAACCATAATTATTTTCCTACAGTGCAGGGAACCTTTTCCTGTTACCTCCATACAGATTAGATGGCTCCCTCCTAGGTGTTTTTGTAAAGAAAGGCGTTAATTTGAAAATTGCAGGATGTAGCGTTTCAAAGGCATGGTGGCAAGAGTACAGATTTTACTCTTCATTCGGTATTAAACACCCCTGAATGTAAGGGAACAATATACCCGGCCAGAAGGTAACTCAGGGGTTGACTGGATTGACACTTGTGCTGGGCAGAAGGAGGGTTTCCTGTCCCAGGTAGATTTTTCAAGGGTTCAAAATTACCATTCTGAATTAGAATGATTAATTTCTCTCACTATTTTTTTTCTTTTTTCTTTTTAACTGCAATAATCTTGGGTAAAACAGGACTAGGTTATTTCAGTAGTTCTAAAATGTTTAATTATTAAAATATTTCTCTTGCCAAAAAAAAAAAAATGTAAATAAATGATTATAAATTTAGAATTTCAGAACAGAAATCCTATGACAGTGTGAGGTTTTTTTACCAGTTGGAGGAAAAAAAATCAAGTAAGATATTTTTTAACTTTAGAGCTAAATTCCTTGAAAAGCTTGAATCTTGGTCAAACAACACTTTCTGGTGAGAAATATTTGGATATGCATGTCCAATTAACTGTTCATTTTCCAAGAAGTGAGATCATATGGAGACAGAAAAAACGTACCATTTTGAAGCCTGCTTTTTAGGAAATTCATGTGAGGAACATTCAGCAGGAGACCAAAACCAAAATCGGAGCCCATAATGCCAGGATCTGCTTTACCTAATGATCCTTTCTCACTTCTGTTGCAGTGGAGGTACTATAGTTTGAAAGATGCCCTAATTTCCTTTCTATTTTTTCTCCAAAACTGTAAAACATTGCATCATTAAAATACTTTTTTATTAAGCAAAGTTACTTGACATCCTAAAGATAGATTTTTTTTTTAATATCTGTCTAGCATTTACTTTTAAGATTATTCTGCAGTAGTAGAAAATAAATCAATAGTAGCTAAATAAATCAGTTTTGACATTTGAAATCTGACACACAAGGTTGGCATATTTTCAGTGTTGTGTTTGGTATTTCTTTGCAGTAATATTTAGCTATTGCTGATGGCTTTGCAGTATTCTGAGCTTTGGCTGTGCAGACGTGGTTCCAAATAATACATCTCAGAGATATGAAGGTAGAAAGGCTTTTTAAAGCAAACTTCAGGGTGTTTTTTCTCGCTGTGAAATTTCATGTAGGAGTGTTGCTTTTTTAAGTACCCTAGCATGTGATGGGGACTGGTGTAGCAGCAGATACAAACTTTAATATATGCTGGGAACTGACAAAAATCTCTAATTAGATGTGTATTTTTTGCAGATAAATATTTTTCTTATGATTAATGCCAGCTTCCCACAACATATTTTGACCTTTAGTAAGCTAAAAAAACCACTGAAAACAGTAAATTTAAGTCTAGAAATATGGATTAAATCTAGAAATACGAACATAGCTACAGTGTCTCCTGCTCCATAACTCTCTGCTGTCTGGCTGCTAAGGACACCGCATCATCTGTTTGTCCTTGTGACTAGAGTGGGTTTTTTTAACAGAATGGGAGATGATAATACGTTGGTCAGTCTTCTGGGGAGGATGGAGTGAGGATAGAGCACTTGTGGTGTGCATTACCTTGCAACTCCCACATTCACCGCTTATTGTGGCAGGAAAGGTTCCAGCCCATGGTTTACATTAGTCAGGGAAAGACAATGTGCAGGGTAATTAGCAAGCAGGTATATCAGAACAACAGGTGGTAATACTGTCATCCTTTCCTTGGAATGACAAAGGTTATTCAACATACATCACAGTTGTCTAATCTACCTATAAGGAAAATTATGCTTATGTCTGTAATATCTTTCTGTCACTGCTGCGCTCTTACTAGCAAACATACAAGTTCTTCACTAAAGGAAAAAGGGAAACAACGTTGCTATGCAAAATGACCCCTGTGAAGGAAAGAAACAAACCCAATGAGCCAAAGGAAGAACAGGAAGCTGCATATGCAAATGTACATGTGCCTGCACAAACTTATAACTGTGTATCTTCATTCCAAATATAAAGTGAGCTTTATCTTTGTTGATATTGTACAATAAAAATGTAAACTCAATGTGAAGAACTATTTTTTGTAGGCTGCTTAATGTGTAGGGACAAGTAGAGATCTCCCAAAGGCTGTGTAGTTTCATTCTAAAGCAAAAGTCTAAGATCAGTCTGATAAATACACAGCTCCCCTCTCTCTCTCCTTCAGCTACCCGGTAATTTCTGGTGTTTTCTTCCACAACCTGTAGGAGAGTCACCATCTTTCCAAATAGTGTAGGAACAGTAAATCCCAGAGCTGAGATGTACCATACCAATGGAGCTCAGAAGGAACAGCTGAGGGATGAAACTCCTTTCCACAATGTAGACTGGGACAAGGTCACATTAAGCCTCATGGAATATACTTTGATATGCACAGCCTTTTTGCATCAAGTTTTCTCCTACTGCTCCTACAAATCAAATTGAATAAACTGTCTAATGGGAAGACTGAAGAGTCTAAATATATTTGTTATTATATTTAAATATTTTGTTTTTATCAAAGGTATTCTCTTGCTGCCCTTAAAGTGCTCAACTGTAAATAATTTTCCAACCCAGAAAATAATGACGAAATATCCAGGGCATAAAACTGTTTTATTTTCTGAGTGTGTAGGGGTGACATGACGGAGTCCAGTAATCCACCAAGTATCATTACAGGTACAGTTCAACATACAGATAACATAGGACTTGAAGAAACAGCCCCAAATTAGCTTCAACTCAAGTAAAATTTTTTTCAGAATCCATTTTATTTTAAGCAACTTTTCCACAAATATGTTTGCGTGCATTTTCATTTCCCAGTCAGGAACAGAATTGGAACTGTTTGGGTTTTTGTTTGTTTGGTTTTTTATTTAGCAGGAGAGGAGATCTGAAAAAGGACATGAGAAAATTGGTTCTCTTAAGAATTTCAGCACTCAAACAGATTCATATGGTCTTCAGGAATAGTGTTTATCCTAATCTAGCTAGATTCCTAGAGATTTGTTAGAGTTGAAAATTATTTGATTATGTCTTAAAATCTATACCTGACAAAGTTTTAAGGAGTAATTTTTCCCTCTGTTGGACCTATAGTTTCTGAAATGTTTTTGTTCGATTGGAATCCCCCTAAAATCCACCTACACTGTGATTTTTTTGCATTTACTTTTTTTTGGCATGTAATACCTCAGTGAAACACTTCTTGTGCCCAGTGTGTTGCAGATGCATGATGCATTTTCTACCCTTGCTCTGTGTATGTAACAGGTGCTGATGTCAAGTGTTGCCCACTGAACACAGGAGGAAGAAGCCACCTACAGAGCTCAGGCCAAGGGAATTATGGTTTGCGGAAAGTGGAAGGCCTGCATTTACAGAAGTGAGTTTCAATTTCTGGGTGCAGTTCCAGTGAATGTCCCTCATATCTTAGCAGTATTGACACAACCATTAACAGAAGTGTGTCTTCAGCATATATTAAGTGAGAAATTTCCTCCTTTTCAGTGAGGACAAGATCCAGATGGATTTCTAGCCTACTTCTATTTTAATAAATTCAAAGTGCGATGGCCCAAACTTTATCCTGTCTAATTACTAGCACCATTTTGGCCTATACCAACTGGTGCTCTCCCAGGGATGTCCTGGGGAGAGTTCAGAAGTTAGCACAGAGCATGGACTGTTCCTGGCAAGTAATCTGGATTTGGCCACCCTATCTTGGAAGGTGGTAGACATTAAAAGCATGGATGTGGGCCAGTTGTTTTAGACTTTATGCTGCCTGTGACTATACAGATAAGCAAAGAATGCCGAAGCAAATTAGAATACTGAACCTAAATTCAGATACTTTTGGGGGTATGAGTAAACTTTTGGTGGCAAAAATTGGAGACAGGGACTGTTACCTTGAATTCATACATTCCATTCCTCTCCTGCTATAATTAGAAACAGAAGACTTACAAATCGCAATACTTAAGCCATGATGAGGTCTCTGATGGGTTCTGGTTTAACCATACATGAGCCTTTTGGCAGGGTTCATTTTGAAAGAAATCAGGAAGCCAAACCGAAGCCTTATTGGGGGGTATTTCTGCCCTTGCTATGATGTGGTCTCATCATGTCACTCAGGAATGAGGCACTTGCTGTTACATTAAACACAAAAATAACACAGGAAATTGATTTATGTTGGCACAGTTTTCCTATTTTAAATTATTTACCTGAAATCCAAACCAGAACTGCAGTCAAAGTATAGTTCAGAGCTCAGATTTCTTGGGCTCACATGCTAGAGAACTCGACATTTGTTCCAGATGGTCCATCTGCCTTGGATTACTATTTTCTGGTAAATAAAATGAAGAGGGTACATACATTCACTGTCACATTGGAAAAATAGAAAATAATGTCAAAAAGTTTATAAAATAAACTAATTAAAGTAGACAGAGAGTGAGAACAAATATTAGAAGAAAACTATGTATCCTTTCAGAACAGATCTTTAATATCCTCTTTTATCTACTGATACTTGCGTTGGCATTTGGAGCCATGAGAAAAATTCATGGAGATACCCTTCACCTTAGCTGTGAAGGAATTACACCCACTGTGGAGCCAGAGCAATCTGCAAACACACACTGATGTGAAAAATATTTTTCAGTTTTTGAGAATGTCCTTTAGATGAAGCAATAGAAAACTGCCTCATAGCAGGGAGTCAACTGACTGACATAGAGCATCTTACCTATGAGGGTGTCAGGATGAGGAACCCATTAAGATAGGTTGATAAAACTTTTTACTGGGTATCTGCCAAATTGTAGTGCAAGTATTAGTAGAAACATTACTGAAGTAGAAAGGATTTGGTTAACTTTCTGATTATCTTTAGGGTTTTTTTTTTCCTCACACTTTTGCACTTTGGGTTGTGGCCAGAATCTGAAAAGGAAATACCTCTCTACCCTGAGAGAAACTATTTGTGAAGAATTTCTGGCTTGACCTTAAACAGGAATTGTCTGAAATTACAGGAAAGACTTTTTACAAGATTTCCCTCCTAGCTTTGCAAATGTGAGCCATTCAGAGGTTTTGGGTGCTTATCAGCAGCTCTGGGAAGCATTTAAGGTTTGTCCAGTTTATAGCTAACAGGGAGAGGTCTTTGCAAATGGCAAAGAATAGCACCCTTTTCTCTTAAAGTTAGTAGTTTCCTGACTATGGGTTGGGTTGGAACACTATAGAGACAACAGTAAAAACAGTATATGGGCAAAATATTTCAATTTTCAACCTTGAAATATTTAGCATAGGCATTAAGTGCTACTGTAGCTGGGAAAAGGACTAAACATTTGTGGTTTATTCCATTAATATTAACTCTTAAAATTATAGTCCGAAGTGGTCCTTTCCTACTGCGCATTCAGAAAGTGTGACCCCAAGCAGCTCTGTAATACAAAAAGTTTATTGAGCAAAGCTTTCTGAAATAAAAAGCAGGTAAACCTTTCTGTGAAGGAGAGGTTTACAAATCCATGGTTATATCTGTTCCTGCACTGAGAGAATAAGAGAAAACATTAAGATGCTTGTCAGATACTGACACAATCGAAAGTATGGCTGTGTAAGTGCCAGCCTATAAGCAAGTTGACCTTATAAGAACTACTGGCATGCTGCGGTCTGTCTCCACTTGTAACTTCATGCCTATTAGGAAGTTTCTGAAGCATTAGCCTGCCTATATGGCTGGGGCCTCCTGTTCAGTTTGCCCGTGGCACTATTCTTTGTTACTAGATATTACTACAGGATTTTCTGATGAGAGCTGCTTGCCAAGCAATAAGAAGATACATTTATGGGGTGAGGACTTCAGTCACTTCAGGTGAACTCCAGAGTGAGGAGGAACCGAGAGAGTTGTCCCAGTTAAAATTACTTTCCCTGTTCATTTCCGTGAATGAAGACTTGTGCTTGCTTGGGGAAGTCTTCAGCTATTTTTCTATTCTCTCCTTCAAGAAGTAGAGAAGCAGTCTCCCAAATTCAACATATTTGGCAATGCATTTATTACACAATTTCAAAAGAGAGAGGAGGGTCTGCTCCTGATCAAAGCTTTTCTTTATTAATATATTTTGAATTAATAAGATCCCTATCTTCTCTTGATATTTTATTGTTGATAAGTATTGAAACAAACTGATGTATGTGTTATTATTTTATACCAGAGGGCTATTATTTGAATGGCAATGTTATTGGAAAACTCAGATACAGTTTAAGATCTAAAAGCCAAAGTAGATAAACATTCAGTGATTTTTCATCAGTTTGCCAACTTTCTATTTGTGACTGTCTCAAAGTCCTCTTCAGATCTACCCACAGGTCTTTTTTTGTATTACTATTATTATTATTACTATTATTATACCTTAATATTAATTATTCTTACCCACTTGGCTAGGCACAGAGTGTGTCCATAAGAGAGGCTTTTGCTCCAGGGAGTTTACAATGCAATTATCTTGCATTCTAAAGAGTCTAGTGTTATTAAATCATAGAGTAAGATAGTGCTAAACCTGACTTCATTTAGATTTGCTTAGCAGAGGAATTGAATCTTTAAGCTTGAAAGAGGAAAGCCAACATTTTTGCTGGAAGCTTAATCCAACTCAAGCTGATATCCTATTTTAGCAAAGGTTTATGCTTCTAACATAACCTAGACCTTAACTGGAGGTTAAGTTGACTTTTAAAGGTAGCAACTAATCTAAAGGTTTAGACTCCACACAAGTATCACACGTCTCTAAACTCTACTAGAAATAGTTTCCATCTTTGTAAACTTGACTCCCCTTTGGTATTGTCCTGATTGTCTGAGAGCTCAGATACTATTGATATGCTTTGTTTTATGTTTCCATAAGCTTCTGTGGTCAGTGAAGCCCATCACCTGGGCTCAGAGATGCTGAGTTTTTTTTCCTCAAGGACTCTTCTCTCTACTGTTCCTTTTTTTTTTGTTAAAAGTGCTTTACTCCGAAATTGAGTTTGTTAGGTAGGATTGCAAAGGTGCCCTGGGGTGATGAAAGTACGACATATGTACAATAACATTGCATTAAATGGAAAAAGCTCCATCATTAGTGTTTTGTCTAAGGTAGCTTCTTGAGCAGTAATAAATTAGATTGAATTTTGAAGAGTTTTATTTGAAATAAATCAGATTTCATCACCTATACCTGAAAGCATACTATGGTCCAACACTAATAATATGTGGCTGTCTCACTGGCATATCACTATACCTAAAAGTGAGTGAGTATCAGGCATAGATTTACCAGAGGAGAAAAAGGATTTTGCTCTTTACTTTTCCCTGTTAGTCATTGTAGTGAGCTGCTCATGACATGAGGGGAGAGCTCAGATGAGCCCAGCTGTAAGCAACCCTGAGAGCACAGCATCTCTCCCTGTCTCTCACACTCAATCTGACAGAAACATGCTGTAAAAAAACATACAGTTTTTAATAACGTGCTAACCTTATGTTAATCTCATAAATGTATATATCTAAACTACTAAAAGCGGCCAACTTCAGGCACTGTTTCTTTAAATATTGACCTATATCATGCTGTGAAAGATTTTTCAGCAAACTATAGTTGACAGCTCAACCACTACCATGCTTGTCTTAACATTTTTCTTGCTTCGTTAGTTAAGCATTCTGTGTCCTACCCACTGAAGGGATATATTTTTAAACACACAGTCAGAGCCAAACCCAGAACTTATGTGCAATAAGTGATTAATAAATTTTCATTAATTCACTAGTAATTTTGTCTCAATGCTATATATTTTTAAAGCAAAATATATTTATAGTGGAAACAAGTCTGTTTAGTATATTGAGCAAGGCAATAAAAATATTTTTTGTAGAGAAAAATTATTGTCTTAATTGTTTTGTGTGACTTCTTTGAGTCTTCACAAGCTCAGATTTTTGCTTCAGGAAACTATTATATCTGTTCTGCCCTACCAGAACCATATATTCAGTTTTGAATAAATTATGCCCCAGAAGTCATTTTACACCAAATAACTCAGTTACATACAAATTAACTATTTAAATCTACATAGTTAAAAATATACAATAAGTTGTGAAGCAAACTGATCATCAGCCAAGCGATGATTTACAGAATAATTGAACTATATGGTCTCTGAATAAAGCCTAAAGAAATGCAACATTTTTACGGCCTGAGATAAATAATGTATTGTATGAATCTTAGTCTTATGCCAAAATAATATGGAACAAACACACATGCTTGCAATTGAAATAATGAGAAACTTTCTTATTTTAAATCTCCCTGTGTACTTAAAGGGGTATCTAGTCCTTTTTATTTTTCTTGTTAAATTTTTTTTTAAACATTTATTGATTTTTTTAATATATGTTAGGAAGAAATGACTTACTGTGAGGGTGGTGAGACACGGGAAGAGGTTGCCCAGAGAGGTTGTGAACGCACCGTCTTTGGAAGTGTTCAAGGCCAGGTTGGATGGGGCTTTGGGCACCCAAATCTAGTGGAGGGTGTCCCTGCCTGTGGCAAGGAGATTGGAACAAGATGATCTTTAGAGATCCCTTCAACCTATCCTATCCTATCCATCATACAAATTTGCAACTCATCTTTCTTGGAAATACAGATATAGGATAGAAGTGAGGATCTATTTCCAATGACATTCATTGTAATTTTGTGTTTCTGTCAGTTCAAAGGGCCCATTGGAAGAGCCAAACTTTGGGAAAAATCTTCATAAAATCCAAAGCCACCTCATATGTAGCTGTGTGTACAGGTTGTATGCATGTTTGAAGAGGTGTGTGAGTCCAGGCAAGAATCAATAAGTCATTCAACTGAACAATTCTTCACACGGGAAGCTGAGGGATAAAAGTGTAAGACGAGGGCATCCTTCATCAAGGAGTAGAGCTCTTGGGAAAAGTCTGGAGGGTAAGACAAAGGTTTCTGATGTGAGGAACACCATTGCAGGTTTCCAAGGAGCATCTAGCATGAAAAGAAAAACAAAGTGTGGCAGTTGAGGTTCACATAATCTATTCTATGGACTAAGGAAAGGGGGATTTGGGATTGGTACGAGATATAAGTGGCAGCAGAATTTCTTTCCACATGTGCTGTTGCAAACAGATGTCACTGTAGTGATGAGTGTTGAAGCTATGAGATCACTGGCAGAGCCCTGGGAAGGGAAGGCCAACTTTTCTCTTGGAACCAGCTCTTTCCAGATCTTTCCATTTAATTCTTGAGTAAAAATTTTTCCAAGTTGATATACCAAACATTGCTGACCAACAGAGACCTGTTATAAAGCTGCAATAGCAGGAGGAGGCTGAACATATACAGGTGGTCATCACGTATGCTCAATTTGCAATCCCTGCAGGGGTTTCCTCTTAATGACATTGATGATAGCCTGGCTGGTTTTAGAAATCTAACTGTAATGTTTTGGTATGCATACAAGAAGTTTTCCATTCAGTATCTTTGTTCTGGAAAGAAACACTTGTCAGGCATTATTCCATTTTTCATTTGATTTACACGGAAAACAATATTGCCAAATAGTGCCCCTCCCATCTGGACTTTCCCTCTAACTGAACATTTTCCACTTTTGATAACTTCTTAATGGCATCTGTAAAGTACTTCAATTAATATAATCTGTATAAATGCCATTTTGTTAATATATATTGTGTATTACCTAGTAGTATTTTCTAAGTACCTCCATCACCAATAATCGTAGGTAATACTTCTGGTGCCAGTGACAACCTCTGGATCTGTACAGGTGACTAATACTTTGGAGTCGTATGTGTTCCACAGATTAAGAATTGTTGTATTTTATAATATTTTATCCTATTACAATTAAAATCTCTTCTTTAGTTATATGTAAAAGCAGTCAAGCTGCAGAAACACAATGGGATAATGAAATGTACTAGTCAGGGAAAAAAGCTCAGATTATATTTTCTTTAGGAATATACCATTTTTCTTTTATCTACATGACCAAACATAGATCGTTGTCCACAGAGTCCAAGTAAACATGGCTATTCTAACTTTCCTCTTGATGTCCTGTGTGAATTCACGGAATGACAGAATGATGAGACCATTCCATATCATCCCACTCACTGTAAAATTCATCCAATATTTTCAGTAAAGGAATTTTTTTTTTCCTCTACTGGCTGATCTTCTGTTATGAAATTTAACCCACTTGGGTGTGCAGAGAGAACATCTAAGTTTTCCAGCCCCAAACTATGTACTTTTGTGCCAGTGTCAACAGGAAAAGAAGACTTACAGCATCCAACCGACTTAGTTTCATATTTCCCTGATGCCCAAACAACCGGAAAGCAGCAGGACCAAAACATTTCATAAATTTCTTCCTAGGTGGTACAGACACTAAGACAGGATGTTTGGATCTTTGGCCAGTCCCTGCAGGAATATTATAGTACAGGGAAATTTTGTGCACACTGCACACATTTATGAGGGACATTTAAAACTTAACTGGACAAAGCATTAGCAAGCATACTTTAGGGAACTGTCCTGATCTGCAATGCAGTTAAACTTTCTAATCTTATTATTGGAAGCATTACCATTTTGTGTTTCAATGCAATACAGGTGATGAATCTGTTCACTTCACCCCCCTTTTCAGTTGCCTTATTGGATAAACCTTATGTTTTCCATTCCTTTCAATGTGAGAATAGTAATCGCAGCAATAATAAAAGCTAATAAAATTTCTTAACAAGTGAGAGATGCAGATTAGTAGGGAGAGAAGACACCAGTGGATGTTATATGCAGATGTTCTTCTGTACATCCATCTTGGCTATTTCAGTTAGGCTTCTGGTGGAAGCTAGAAAAAACTTAGCTCAGTCTCTTGGGCTATGTCGTATGCACATTGTTAATAGAATTTTGATTGACACATCTTTTTTTAATTAGAAGTTAAACAATACTCAGTTTCCTACTTCTGTTTTATACACTAACTAGATCTTTCTTTAGTCAATGTTAACATTCATGTTTCTCTAGACATGTCTTTCTGCTAAGGATTATGCGATCACCAAATAAAACCAGATCCTATCCCAAAGAGCTTATGTTCTAAATGCTCAAGATGAAACATGAGAAATAGCAAATTTTCCAAGGTCACCCAATAAGTAGTGGACAGAAACAGAAATGAAACTCAGTCTTCTTGACTCTTGGACTCCCTCATTGTTTTCTGAATCATGTATATATTCTTGGAGATACTCTTTGGAAACTGTTGGCTATCTTTTTTTATATATATACATATAAATATATGTGATGTATTATGTGATTACTTGGTACTGCTCATTTGGTTAAGTCAAGGTGTAACAGCCTTCAGTTTGTCAGCTTGTCTATTTCTGAGAAGTCCTTCACATTAGAAACAAAATCTAAAATTATTTTGCTTGACATCAAAGCCATATTTATTCTGTTTGGAAACATGTGAACTTGAACAAAGTAGGGAAAGCTGAATTCCTGACATTTGAAAAACATTTAATAGAATCTATCATACATTCATAGGATGGTTTGGGTTGGAAGGCACCTTAAAGATCATCTAGTTTCTATTCTTCTGCCATGGGCAGGTACACTTTCCATTAGACCAGGTTGCCAAAAGTCCTATCCAACCTGGCCTTGAACACTGTCAGGGATAAGGCATCCATAACCTCTCTGGGCAACCTCTTCCAGTGTCTCATGACTCTCATAGTAAAAAATTTATTCCTAATGTCAAACCTAAATCTACTCACCTTCAGCTTAAGGCCATTACATCTTGTCCTATTACTACCTCCCATTGTCATCAGTCCTTTTCCATCTGTCTTGTTGGCCCCTTCAGATGTTGGAAGGCCACAATAAAGTCTTCCCAGAGCCTTCTCTTCTCTAGGCTGAACAAGCTGAATTCTCTCAGCCTATCTTCATATGAGAGGTGCTCCAGCCCTCTGATCATCTTCATGGCCCTCCTCTGGACTTGGTCCAACAGTTTCACATACTTCTTGAACAGGGACACCAGAGATGGACACAGTATTTCAGGTGGGGTCTCACAAGCGCAAAGTAGAGTGGCAGAATCACCTGCTTTGACCTGCTGGACATGCTTCTTTTGATGCAGCCTAGAATGTGATTGACTTGCTTGGCTGCAAGCATACATTGCTGATTTATGAGGAACATTTCATCAAGCAACACTTCCAAGTTCTTCTCCTCAGGGCCGCTCTCAATCCATTTTTCTCCCAGACTATTCCTATGCTTGGGGCTCTCCTGACGCATGCACAGGACCTTGCACTTGGGCTTGTTGAATTTCATCAAGGTCCCATTGGCTCACTTCTCCAGCCTTTTAAGGTCCCTTTGGAATGCATCCTTTATCCCCAGTGTGTCAACCACACCACAAAGCTTGTTGTCATCTGCAAACTTGCTGAGGGTATGCTCAATCCTACTGTTCATTTCACTGTCAAAGATGTTAAACAGTGCCAGTCCCCATAGTAATCTCTGAGGAATGTCACTCATCACTGTTCTCCACTTGGACATCGAGTTGTTGACTGCAACTCTTTGAGTGTGACCATTAGCCAATTCCTTATCCAATTTGAAGAACATAAGCCTTTTTTTATACATAAATCCCGTTTGATTTGAGATTATACAATATATTGATTACAGTTCTCATGCACATTTTCTGTGCAGATTGCTTTCAAGTATCATAGCAAATAGTCCAGTAGTTTATGTATTTTACTGCCCAACAGAAGTTTATTATGTAAGAGCATTAGAAAATTGTCCATGATTTTTTGACCCATCCCTCATAAATTTCACAATCTGCTTGGACCATCTGTTGGGTCTGGAGTAGAAACTAATCATGTAAACTGTCTTGCTGGCCTACTATGATTAGGGTCCTTCAGGGAATGTGTTGCCTGAGTTCTCTGTATTTACTACACACAGGGTAAGATTGTAGTCTAGACGGCAACTTGTAGTTAGCTAAATCTTGGTGGGATGAATTCTTCCGCTTAATAGGGTAATATCTTAACAATGATTAAAAAAATAACTGCAATTCAGTTTCAGTATAGTAATTTATGATAATCTTTCATTCTCTTTATTCTACCATGACATTTGTAGTTTTGCTGTGGTGTGTGACATTGTTCCATGCATATTAAAGCTTCAAAATATCACATTTTGAAAAAGCATTGAAATACGCTGAAAGGGTTCCATGGGATGAACAAGCCATCACTTACAGCTTCCTCCAGAAGGTCTGCTGAATCAGGACCCCTATTCTTGTCTATAGAAGAACTCTGTATGTTAAAAGTAGTTTTCTCCCCCTTCTTTTCCCCTTTCTGTGCTTAATGCCTGTCTATATTCCAGCGAATGAGTTTATGGTCCACAGTTTTGCAGAAACATTGATTCTTAGGATATCTTAATGAAAAAATAATATTTTGGTTTTGCTAAGGAACCTCTGTAGGGGAAATATTGGCTCTAAAACCTGTGGTCAAGAAACCGAAGACCAGCTCTGTTGCTGGTCAGTAATATCTCAAGTGGCTCAAAATTTAAAATATTTGGAAGTATCTGCTGGGGTGCACTTGACAGACTGCAGAGTATTTGCACAAAATAGGCGGTAGTTTTGAGTGACTAATGGGTATGAGAAAATTGCAAACTGCTTATAAAAATCCTCATACAGGAATAAGCAGAACATTTGTCAAACGACTTATTCATTCAAAGGCTTCCATCCATCCTCACAGTTTCACATTAGAAGGGCAACTGGGGACTGAAAATATTCCTTCTGAATATTCCATATGTTGCAGGACTACAGTAAACTTGAAAGCCACCAGTGACTGCAACCAAAGCTGTATGACAATCTCCTTTTTGTATGAGTAAAAACAGGTGAAACTTTTGGTTGTGAGAGCATATGCAGTAAACTAAATTATGCATGGGTGAATGATGCTGGAATTCTAGGGTCTCAGATTAGAATAGCGTATGGAAGATTTATGATGAGTTTTGTCCAATGGGAAGTGACCGTACTGTTCTGATGCTGAGGACAAACTTAGAAGCTAGTATTGCAATCCACGGGTGCTCAAAACCTAAAAGCTATATCACTTAGAAATTTTATGATTGGTTTAAATGTTACAAACCATTTCAGACCAATAACAAATATCACAAAATTTGTGATAAAATCTTAAGAGCTGGAAACATAAAGTGTAGATTGAACTTAATTTTTTTCCACCACCAACTCTTACTTTTTTTACTGAAACTCAGTCCAAACAGATTACTATGTTCATTCATTTAACGTAATTTTAAAAAAAGAGTAATTTTTCAGTGACTGTTTTGAGAGTATTCTCTAATCAATTTTCTCCCTGTCGTATAATGGAAGTGGCTGTCTCCATGGCATTTTAATGCTAAGATTTATTTGGTCTCAGAGCAGTTCAAACAACTGAAAGTTTTTATTTTCCATGATTATTGCTTGAATTAAAAAATTAATTTTGGAAGCTTGTGGAAGACAGCAAAACCTGGCACACATTTTGTGTGGATCCTTCTTTGCTTCTCCTGATTTCCTTGGCAAAATACTGCTGATGGCAAAAACCAGGAGATACCTGTGATTTTGTCATATGCTAAGCAGCCAGCGTTGGGGACTATAGGGAGAAAATGAAAATATGAATGCACACACATTGATCACTAATGACTTTCTTTCATCAGCAGTTTCATTCATAGAATCATATAATGCTTTGGTTTGGAAGGGACCTTAGTGATCATCTAGATCCAACTCCCCTGCAGATCCAACAGATCAGGTTGCTCACAGCTCTATCCAACCTGGCCTTAAATACCTCCAGGTATGGGGCTTCTGCAACCTCTCTGGGAAGCCTGTGCCAGGCCTCACCCTCACAGGGAACAATTTCTTCCTAATGTCTAATCTAAAACTAGCCTCTTGTGGCTTGAAGCCATTACCCCTTGTCATTACCCCATTTACCCCCAATTACCCCATTTATTAGAAGCCACTATAACAGATTAGCTCCAAGGACTGTGGTGGCTCTCAAATTATGACAACACTACCATAATCACACTAAAGAGGCATTAATGTCTTTTCACACACTGTTTTCTTTTTAAAACTGGAAACTTCGCTCCCACTCCTTTAGCAATTTTTTTAAAATGCAAAGCATATTAAACTATAAAAACCATAGCAATTAAGTGGTTTTATCAGATTTATTAGTGTTATTTATGTTGTGTCTCACCTTTTTAATTCTCAGTGACATGAGTGTTACAGGACTAACATGCCAATTCAGTATGAAAAAAACCCCAGTTGAATTCTGTGTTATCAGCATAAAGTCTGTGCTTTGGTGGATAAAGGTACACCTCCTTTTATTACCGCAGCAGTAATTTGGGTCACTGAATGTCATCAAATGTATATGATAAGCAACCTAATCTGTCATTTGTTTTTTGGTAATGCATGGAATGGTGAACCAAGTATTCAAAAATACAAATGAATACTGAAGATATGGTGCAGTTAGCAATAAGAAAAAATATCATCCAAAAATTTGTGCTGGAACCGTGTTGTTGATTTTCGTCCTATTATATTTTTGGAGATCATGATTCTAGATGTAATATGCTATTGTTTTAATTGGCTGTTGCAGATTCTCTCTCTCTTGCAATCTTCAAGCTTTTGATTATTTTCTATGTAATGTGCTACAGAATTATGACTGATTAAAGAAGAGAATAAATCTTCTGTGGCAGCATTCTTTAGCCATGTTTAGTGGTGAAGTAGAAGTAGACCTGAGCTGGATCAAATTGCAGATCCATTATATTTCTGCTATAACTGCCATGGTTTCTTGCAGTGCTGCAGTCCCAGCATGATTTCTGATCTACTGCATACTCAAAAAGCATAGAATTCTTTGATTTATTAACAAAGAAAAGATTAACTATAATGTCATCTGGAAAGCTCGTAGTCAGATGCAGTAAGTTGAAGAGGGCGATTATTGAAAGGGATATATATAAGTTCAGCTTTCCCACAGGTCTATCAGAATATGAATTGAGGTTTGGATCAGGATTTCATGGTCTGATAAAAGAAAAGAGTTATACTAGCTTTGTCAGCAAACTCTGGTCTTCACAGAAATTGGGAGAAAATATTTTCATAGGGAAGAGAAAATGGAGAATTTTCTTGGACTACCTAAAAGACTGTGCTGCAAGACAGAGGGAAAATAACTTATTTTTGTTACTTTGTACATTTGTAGTGTAATGCAACCTATTGCAATATTTAATTAAAGGTTGTCATTTTTTTGAAAAACTTATTTGGTTATTAGCACATTCAGAATAAAAAGATACAACGAAGACTCGAACTAATTACTCTTATTTACTAATTGTGCAGTATTTCTTCTTTACATTCATGGACTAAACTTTTCACCTCCCTGAAGCTTGGTTTAGCTGTATTGTGAATAATTATCATTCAGTCACCTAGTTTGTCAGAAGTAGTATATTGCTTTTGACCACCTCTTGAGCTTTCAAGCACAGTCCTTTCATTAGGCCAAATAAAAGTTATTACCTCCCTATTAAAAACATAGAGCTCTTATATTACTGAACTAGCAAACACTTTGATTTTCTACAAGATTTAAATTCCACTGTTTACAGTAGTATGTTATAAGTGAAAGAGAAGGTGAAGACTAGTGTACACGACACATTAGCTTTGGAGTTATGAAAGCTGTTTGATTAATGACGAACAGCATATTAGTCAGGAAATTGCCTCGTGCCTATGTATTCTGGTTTTTAATTTCAGCTTTCAGGTGCCTTAATCATTTAAATAATAAATGTATATGAGTCTGTACAATGTCACCCTCAACAGGTCTTATCAAGATCTGCTACAAGATACTTTAATATTACCTATCTAACCAGTGTCATTATGGAGTGACAATAGCTATGTCATTTTGTGTCCAAAATGTTCTGAAATGAAAAAACAATTTAAGGACTATTGAGAAATTAAGCTGAAAAGAATATATACTGCATTTATCCAAGTTATGTGGTAAGTAACTACATTTGGAATCCTTAGATTTTTTTTTTTAATTTCATAGAGGACATTTAGATGTCTTTGAAGTAGTTTGAGGACTGGTTTGGACATATTTCGTCAGTGTTTCTGAAGATCCAGTGAACACTGGTAAACTGACAGAAGTCTTCTAACATCTTCTTATGAAAAGATGGGGATTTTTTCTGAAATTTGTTGAAGCAGGCTCCCCGCTGAGAACCAGAGGAAGCTGGTGGGGTTGATCATAGAATCACAGAATGTTGGAAGGCACCTTTAAAAATCATCTCATTCCACCTCCCCTGCTACAGGCAAGGACATCTACTAGATCAGTTGCTCAAAGCAGTGATGGAGCATTCACAACTTCTGCTAAATTTAGGTCCAGCTGTGCCTTAGCTTTCCTTATCCCATCCCTGCACTCCCAAGAAGTATCCCTATATTCTTCCTGGGAAGCATATCCCTGCTTCCACTTCCTCTTGTGTTTCAGTTTGACCAGGAGGTCCTTGCTCAGCTGTGCTGTTGTTTTGCCTTCGTCCTGTCATCCATGGTGCTTTCCTGCAGGGCCTGCTTGTATCTTCTTCCATACGTTCCAATTAATGGCCAACATTGTTTCCATCTTACAGATCTATGGAATGGTCCAAGCAATTTCCAAGCATTTAACTTCTTGGAAATAATGATAATATGAAGTACTCTGTCATGTTATATAGTAAAAGACAGAAATTGTTCCCCTTTCTTTTAACTGAAATGGCTTGTGTGCAATGGTGTTGTCTTGTGGCAACAGGATGCATTTTAGGATGATTTTTTTTAATGTTTTGCTTAGTACAGAGAAAGGAAGGCTTAGTTGTGAAAAAAGAAACGCATTAGTTAATGTTGTTCCAAAGCTGAGAATACAACCTATCCTGTATTCATACAACAAAGGCGGGAAAAAAAAAAGATTTTGGGATAACCATTCACATACCATTTATTCAACTATTCATTTGACATTTAATCACTTTGAAATTATATTTTCCTAATTAAAAAGGTGTTTTCTTGTTTGGTTTTTTTTTAAGTCTATTTTTACAGTGGTGTAAGGCAAAATAATTCTTTTTAAATTCAGAGTATCATAGCAGGAAGGATATCAGCTGGAACCTTTACATTGGTCTCATTGCCATATTGAAGTAATCTTTCCACCTACTAGCCATGTCATTCTCACAATAAAATAATTAGTGTAAACTAATATGTGGTCATACTGTACACATTTTTTTCTCATGGTACACAACAGTACTTAGCTTGCCAGCAATAACATGTTTTTTTCAGCTACAAAACAAAAACTAACCGTTGTGTTAGTTACAGAAAGCTGAATGCCTTTAAGCACAGATTTCCAGGAAATAGCAAATGAAATTTTATGATTTAAATAATACATTCACTGCCATGCTTAATTTGTACACAATTATCGCAAACCTGTAAGAGCTTCCCACACATAATCAGTTGGATATTATTTGGTAATTTGCATTAAAAAAATCATTGCAACTTCATTTTTTCTCATCTGTTTTTCTACAGGTGCCCTCTGCCAAATATAGTTGGGCATTTGTTTATATTTCAGTGAGTTTGACCCAGCATGGCTCTTACTCTGTCCAGAAAATCGCTGCAGTTAGTTAGGATATGTTCAGACAGGACTCTTCAACTGGAGAATTAACCTTGTGAAAACTGTTCTATCACAGTAGAATTGCATGGGGGGGGGAATATTATTTTTTCTAAAATAATTCTCTGTTCTTAGTTACTTTACAAAAGCTATATTTCCTGTGCAGCAGATTAAATGAAACTTTAGAAAAATCTGGAGATTATGATAACTGCTCATCTTTCAAGATAACTGTAAAAGCTGTTAAGCTCCTGTGTGGAACAGACAGCTAGAACTGTAAGAGTCACTGCCCAAAGCACCTTTTTTTCCTGAAAAATTGGTTAGGATTCAGATATGAAACGTGAGTTATCAGTCATCTGAATGCACAGCTGTGGAACAGAGTATTAGATGAGAGGATTTACTAGAACAATTTACAAAGAAGCACCAGAACCACAGTGAGGAATATTTCTGTCCTTCTAAGAGAACACTAAAGAAAGCACATTTAGGTAAGCATATGTGCCATTAAAAGTACACGTGCTGTTAAAAGGAATAGTACTACAGACGAAAGAAACACTGCTGGTCTTAGGGCTCTGTAGCATTTAGGAACTGAGGTTTTATGTATGATGTTTATATTCAGGATGCAATAGAGGGATGCAGGAGAAATATCTTTCTCAACCATTAATTTCTTCCCCAATGGAAAAGAAAAACATCAAAACCTGAACACGAACTACCATTATGTGGTGTAGCCTGTATTTACCTTCCTACTATCTCCAGAAATAAGTCAGAAAAAAAAATAAAGATTCTTCCTTAAGAAAAAATAGGAAGCAGTAGACTTGATTAAGAAGAAAAGGGAAGGCAGGTGCTTTGTACCTCCAAAATCAAAAAAGAATTGTCCCTACTTCTACTCCCTTATCAGTCATTAGCAGGCAATAAACAGAATGGGAGCATCAGGTAAGCTGAAACTGCTTTGAACCTAAATACAAATTTCGCATTTGGTACTAAAGGAAAACAATTTTGTGTAGCCTCTCTGATTGTGAATTTAGCCATATGGGAAAAAACATAATTACTTTGTCTGAAAACAGATTTTTGCTCCAAAAGCTCAATGAAAGGAATGTTGGATCTTTTTTTTTCCTTTTCTTTTTTTTTTTTTTTCCCGAAGAATTTACAAAGCTTCTGCAGCTGTGCTGTTTGGGCTAAAAGGGAAGGCCAGGAGCTAGGATCAGCCTCAGATCATCTGTTTATGCAGTTTTAATACTTAAAACTAGAAGAAAAAAATAACAAAAGGTTGTCCACATTGGCCTACACAGTATAGCAAATACCTTTGAATTTTGGTAGGTTAGAGATCACTATAGTTTGGCTGGAAGAGGGAGGAAGCCTGAAAGAGCTCTGTTTCTCTTATAGTCCTGTGTAATCCAAATGGCTTTCACTGGGCGAAGTCAATTACTCTGAAACATTTGGTTCTTCCTCAGCAGCAGCATTTGGTGCTTGTCTATCCAAGACTTCAGCTGAATGAATAATGAGACAGAAAGGAAACAATGTAAGATTCATTTTCTGCTAAAAGAACTGAATTAATCAGTGATGGCTTACAGATTTCATGGGGAGTACCAACAGGTTTACAACCTGACCTAACGATAGCTGTTGTCCTGACATTGATAAAGGTTTTCATGTAGGAGATCAGAGAAAGATTGTGTCGTATGTATCCTCCTTTCACAACTGTTTGTGTGGGTTAGCCGGCAGGTTACAGATGCTCCTTACACCATTAATTGCCTTGGGAGAGTTCTCAGCTTGTGCCTGTCTAAACAACCTCTCACAATCCAGATCGAGTTTCTCCTGCCTGCTGCCTCTTGAACAGCTCGTGTGAGAAAAGGTGGCAAAAACTAGTCCTGAAATTTGCTTACGTATGTCCATTCATACAAGATTCCTCCCTGTGCAGATTCTTTATGGTAAACCCCATGATAATATCCACTATGCTCTGTAGTGCCACTACAAGGTTAAACATTTCAAATTATTGCTGTAAAATCCCATAGTATTTTCTAAACCTCTTAAAGTTAAAAAGATATGTCCTTTGAAAATATATGTACCAGCCAAGAGGCATTGGTAATTAACACATAATTGAATCCTGATCTCAGGTCTCTCAACATGAATGCAGAGTTGCTTCACCGATGTCAATAACAATTATTCATATTAACACTTCCATAAATAGAGTCAGTAGTTGGCCTTTCATATTGACAATATCTGTTCATAGGTTTATTAAATGCATTTGTTTCATAGCTGCCAGAGTTGTAGAAAAATTTCCAAATAATATGGGAAAGATAATTAAATGGTTGAAATTCCATTAATATTTTGAAAGATATATTACATTTATATTACACATTTCTTTCAGCTGCACCATCACTTTATTAAATGTTTTCATAAATATGAAACCTATAAAAATAGCTTATCCTGATGATAATGGTTAATCCTTACTAAGGGACTGAACTTTGCAACCTAAAGGCTGTGTGAAGATTTGCATCCAGGCTAACCTTGCTCCCCAAATGGTCTCATTGATTTTAATATGGACAAGGTAATCAAAAAAAAGCCAGCCTCCTGCATCAGCTTTCCACTTTGAAGTTTTGCACTGTGTTGTAACTAAAGACATTACACCTTAAGAAACACTGCTAGACTCTTCTTTTGGTCAAAGGGCCAAGTAAAACACTAGAATTGAAACCCATGTAGAAGGAACACATGACTCATTCCAGATGTTTAAGCCCTGGAAGAATCTGCTGGTGTTGTCACAGTAAAAGGGTAAGGGAAAATAATCTCCAAGGTAGATGGAATCCAAATCATTATAAGGACTTTATAAATTAGGCCAGCACCGTCCATAGCCCTCTGATCTTTATAGGAAATATGTGGAGTTCTTGGAAAATTTTGTTTTTGTTAGCTAGCACTGGCAAACAAGCCGGTGTTCATTAGCAACCAATACTGGTTAATTAACTATATGTATATTGAAGGGTAAAAAAGATATCGTAAAGTGCTATAAAAAACCCTAAAAAGAAAATAGTCTGAATTTTCTGTCTCTTGTTCATTATAGGGGTTTGGTTTTTTGTTGGTTTTTTTTTTTTTAAATAACCTAATTGCTCTGGGTCTTTGTTGTGAGACCAATTCCTGGGAAGGGAGGCCTGATTTTCTTCTTGGCTTTACTGCTTTAAACATCCAGAACTTAAAAAATATGCCATGTTTTGTTTCAATTACCTTTAGCTTTCTTTATTCTTCTCAATATGAGAAAAAGTGGATACTTTTTTTCCTCCTTGGCAGGTGTCATGTATAGTGCTTAAACAGCGGTAGAAAGTTCTTTATACAATACCAGTAAGCACCTGGAGAGGCAAAGCAGGCAATGCCAGTAATGTGCCAGGTGATCTGGGCAAATTTCTAGCCAGGTATAATGGAATTCAAAAAACTACAATAAACTTCATGCTCTGCAGCATCGGGACCATAAATTAAAACAAGTGGGTGCACAATAAGCTTCAGCAGAGAGGACCCTTGAGATGGGATCCTGTCTCTGAGATCTCCTGCAGACATCTATGTCTAAGAGACTTTTCTATGGCATTGAAACCACATTCTTGCACCATTCTGAGACCCTAAAATAAGTGAATAGATATTAAAATAAAAAAAAAAATCCGTTGCTTTAAGTTGGCAGAAGCAGATATATTCTGTTAATGTTTTGTCAGGCAAAGTGGGGAAAAAAAGTCGGGAAAGACCCTGAAGTCCTTAGGTGACAGAGAGGTTGTGAGAGGAATTTAGGAAACAAAATCCAGGTGAGTGGTCCATAGAGCTCCCATTTGAAGTTCCCTTCCTTTCTGTTGATGACCTTCTCTGGCAGCCTCTGAGACCCCCTTGTGCTTAGCAGCCTACCTACACTCATGCTTGCCTGTGATTCAGGGTCACCTGGACAGGTCCCAGGTGTCCCCCCATCTGATAGAACAGAGAGCCACTGAAAGCATCCTGCAGCCCCAGTGCCACTGGCATTGTCAACCCTGGCAAGTGACAGTGCTGCTGCCTCCTCACATGCCATCAGCCATTTGGCCAAAAACTTGACCTGTGGAACCGGAAAGCAGTTTGTAAATCTGCCCCAGGATCTGGAGGGGATGTTACCATTGGAGAGGAGAGATGGAGGACTTCTCGGGCTGTGTTACAGGGTGAAAGGGGTAACAAGAAAAGCACCCCAAATATCTCTCAAAGATATTTCTTTGCTCTCTTGGAGCTTCCTGCTCCGTCATCTTCGGAAAGCAATGGGGCATCTCTAAATTTGTGTGGACCATGTGCTGGGGGTGAACTACAAATAGCTCCACTCTCTGAAAGGCTTCTTGTGGGGACTGTGGGTTGCCAGCAACTTCCTAAGATGCTTACATGCCTTTTGCTGCTTCCTAGGATCTTTCATCTCTAGAGAGATACTTTCAGGCATTTTAACAGTGATGCCTCAAAAGCTGGAAGTACCTAAGATACTTCCTTGTGTTTCATCCTTAGTCTGTGAGTAAGCAAAGTAACTGTACAGGCAACAGGCACGTTTAGTGAAAGGAGGGTGCAGCTTGTGAAATATCCCTATATGCCATGAATGTTTCTAAACTGTTTTAATAGCTGCACATGATTTTTCACATTTCTGATGGCTATCTTTATCCTAGTTTGCATGTAACCCACAGAAGCAGAAATTAAAAGTGAATGAAAAATGCATGTGACAGATGAAAATTTCCCTCTGGAAAAAAAAAAATCCTTTAGGAAACAGTGCAGCCATTTGAAACAATGAGTACACACAGACACAGAAGTGTGCTGCCAGTCATTGAGGACTGTACCCTTCCTGGTACCAAATACCTCTTTCTAGGCTGCTGATTTCTGCTGACTGGGCAACGGCAAATAATCAAAGCTCCCTACCAAAGAAAACTATTTCTCAGTTTCAGCTTTGTTTCAAGCCCAGCCTCATACTAGCTTCACACTGAGCCTGGGTTGAGGAAGACTTGAGGTGCAAACAACATCATTGCAGTGTGTGCTGCTTTCTGTAACACTTCGGTGTTTGTGTAGACATAAAGTGAGAGCTGTATAACTTCGCGCATTTTGATTCTTTTTATTTTGCTGAGGATGCTAGAGTATGTTTTGATAGCTTCTCTTTCATGAAAATACATTTATTTCAATTTTGCTTGAATGTGGAACTATGAAACAAGGACACTTTGTTGTTTCACTTTACTCTCTCGACTTTCAAAACGGGACTTTCATGTCCTCGTCTGTCCCATCGCCACACAGCCCCCTCGCTGCCTCCTATTGCTGTCACCATTTGCCATGCCTTCATGTTTGATCAGCAGCCAGGAAAAAAGATGATGCTTAAATACTTTATCTGTCATGGGAAAAAAGCACGAAGGGTGTGACACAGTATATAAACTTGTAGTCTGTTTCTCCTCTTGCCTTGTTTTCTGCATGTATACTGGGTGATGCATGACAGCTGCAGGAGACATCAGTCTCAATGTTTGGGCTTCATTTGAACTCAGAACTCAAAGTAAAGGTCAGGAGTCATGACCCTAAATAGATTAAACTAAATAGAAAGGTAAAAAGAAAACCTGCCATATGAACTGTTAACCTGTGGGGGAAAATCACTTTGTGTTCATCTCTGGATAGAGATTAAACTGAGTTTGGAGACATGGTGCTTATGATCCACTCAGAAGAAGTTAAAATCTCTTCAAAACTAATCAAATGAGAAATAATAATGTATTCATGTTAGATGTTCTTATTAGCCTTTGAAATTAGCATATCCCTAAAACACAGCCGCTCTCATCTCTTGTTATTTTTCTTTCCCTTCAACCGAGTCAGAAAGATGGCCCAGAGTAATTTCTCTCTGGGAGGATTTCTTTGCAAACAGAAAGTTAGAATGAGATTACAGAAAACATTAACATTCACCAACCTTTACAACTCTTTTTAGGTGGCAAAGAATTCTCATAGACCCAATGCTTGGTATTTTCTGTTTCCTTAAAGATAAAAAAAACCAACCAACTACCCAAACAAAAAAAAAATCCCACGTTTTCAAAGTAAAAAAAAAAAAAAGAAATTAGATTAAAAAAAAAAAAGAAGGCAAACAGATAAAGACTTTGATGGACAGAAAATGTTGTTAGGTTACAGAAAATGGTTCTGTTTCATACTTACCCCAGCAGTGCTTCCTTCAGAGCAGAGCACTCCTAGAGGAGTTGCTCTGCTGGGAACCTAATTCAGTTAACAAATTAGTGAACACTGATCCTGAGTTAAGACATTTGGCTTTTGATGATTTACTCTCCCTACATTGTGCTGCCTGTCTTTTTCATGCCGATTTGCTGCTTATTACATTATCTTAAATGGGAGTGAAAAGCAGGTTAAGTGTATGTGTTTTAGGTAGAAAACATCCTGAATAAATTGCTTTACTGCTGTATATGTTGGTTTTGTATATAATTGATTATAATGGCAAATATACTTTGAATATAAATAAATATATGCATCTTGTATGAGTGTAACCTATACCCTTGATTAATATATAAGATGCAGGAAAGAATCTTTTGCAGAATATGATGAAGGTTTTTTTCTTGTTTCATAAATAATAATTCACTTGTTTACAGTACATTTCCTGGGCTGTGAAAATGTGAAAATCATGGGAAATCATCTGATAACTTTTTGAAGGCATTTTCTTAGTTCATAGTTCATTGTAGCATTCAGTCGGTCTATTGAGCTTATACTAGTATATAGAAAAAGCAATATTACAAGATACAATATCTCTGCTTTCTAAATTTCCATGTGTTTGTACCCTTACATTCACATTATCATAGAAATAACATGAATTTGTGATCAGTAACAGCAATAGTATCAATCTTATATTTAGCATGGGGGGGGAGGATAATTATGATTTTCTCATTAACATGAAGTAACAGTAACAAACAGGAAAAGAACCTATGTCTTTGTCTAGATCTTCCCAAGGTGTTTCATACCAGGCAGGATTTCTACTGAAAAACTGCAATCACCTGGCTTCTTACAGGCACTTATTTGTACGTCCCAGGTTTGGCGAAGGTTTTCGACGTTTGTATGAGATCGTATGGGATTCAAAACCAGACATATAAGCATTAATGGGAGACACTATCCATATTAAATATCCAAAACCTGCAGGTTGAGACACATCTCTCGGATGTAAGAGACTCTGTGACTATACGTATGGAGGGCAGAGAAACTCTTTCCCATTCAGCTCTATTTCTCCTGAGCCCTAACAGACAAACAACATAATCTGCAACCATATTTCATATCTACAAAGAATGAATCAAGATGAACTTGAGCAGGGAAACAATACATTGCCTCATACCAAGCAGTGGAGTTGGGAAAAATACACACATTTTTGTGGAACAAGTCCTCCATGCGTTAGAATGTGACACATATGAATGTAATTGTAGCTGAATTGAGATAGCTTAATTTCCAAACTAAAATGTTGCACATATGTCCAGGCTTTAAATTTTTTCATTGCTACGAACATGTATATGTATCATTTTGTTTGCTGGCTAAATCACCGGTCTTGGATTTAGGTAATCTGGGTTTTGAATCTTCCTGACATTGATCATACTTCTCATTAGAAGACGAGAGAAGCATGTATAAGTTTCTTCTTTTCCTATTAACATTACTTTGCAAATTAAATTCAGAAGGCAATTTCCCCCCCCCTCTTATTAGAACTGCCTTGGCTCCAAGGTTAAAATTCCTGGCTGTTTTGAATTTGGAAGGCTTCCCATGGTAATCATATTCTGTATCAGAGTGTGGTCTGTACGCTCAGCGTTGCCTTATTTATATCCGTCAGGCAGTACTGACTAGCTGAAACCAGTTTAACTTCCAGCAGGAGAAGAGTAACAGGAGCCCAGCCCCAGTCTTGGATAAACCAGCGGGAACTCAGCAAGGAGCGCTTTCCAGATAAGCAAAGGCACTGTCCTATGGAGAGCTTGTCTCTGCTGAGAGACTGGAGATACATTGTTGTAATGAACTAGCCTCAAGTTGTTGAAATCATCTGAGGGAAGAGCTTTGGGGTTTATGATTCTCCTAAATCTCTTTGATTTCAAAAATATGGAAAATTTGATTTGTATCAAGGCTATTTCTATTCAGCCCTTATCCCTACCACATGCAGACTCCACAGGAGTGGCTTTGTGTGTGTCCATGGGCGTTCTCTTAGGAAGACAAGCAGCTTTCAGATTAGGATTTGTTTCTTTCTTTTTTTTTCCTTTTTTTTTTTTTTCTTACTGCTTTGCTGTAGATAGAGAACTAGCTTTGACAGAGCATTGTTCAGAGCTTATAATTTAAAAGGGAAAAAAAAAATCATGCAATTTGCCTGGCGACAGGAGCATTAACATCTGGGCTCTTGCTTCAGCTCCATAGAAAGCTTCTCTCTCTTCCCACAAACCAAGACAATTCTGGTGTAAGCTTTGTACCTTTCTTGTAGCCTCTTTTTCCACTGCCTACTTACTCATCAAGAACTCAGTCCTTCTGAGTCCCCTTTCCATGTCCCCTTTCCTTTTGTGCCAAGTTCAGCTTGCAAAGTGCCAAGCTCCGCTGTGGGGCAGAGCGGCTTGGCTGACCAGCCAGTTGGTATTTGGGACAACAGTTTATCACCCAAAATTACTAATACAAAGCTTCTGCTTAAACTCTGATTCTTCTTGAGTGCATTCCTCGAGCATTTAACTCTCTCTGTCAGTGAAATTTGCATTAAGAAGGATTCGCTTTACACCTGGAAATGGAAAACATACTATTTTTGAGGGGTAGGCCTACTGAAGAAAGGAACAGAGCTGTATCAGGCTCCTAGCACACTAAATGGAGCGGTATTGTAGCTAGTCTTCTCATGGTACGCTTTGGCTGCTGCTGCCTGTCTTTGCCACGTTAGATAGATATTGGGTAGGGCAGAAGATGATTTAGTTTTTGCTGCCTGACAGCTATTCTTTGAAAAATGACCTATCCTGAGATTGCTTGGTACAAGTGACCCAGCTGCAAATGTGCAAATTTAGTATCAAGAATCTATGGACTTTGGAGGTAGTGGCAGTCTGATGGATCACTTTACTAGCTCAGCAATTGCATGGCGCACTATCCTGTTCTTAAAGAAAAAGTTGAGGGACAAGAAAGAAAAGAAATTTTCCTTTGTCCTTGCCTATTAACACAGAGTTCAGTAGGTAAATATGTTTATCTGCATTTTTTTACAATTGTGTCTGTGTCATTTTCTAGTACCTCTCTCTGCTTTCCTTTTCTTGGGATGAAAGGGAAGTATGAGGCTGGGTTGCAAGGTGGCCTTCCCAAGACTTAGAAAAAATTAATCAGTTTCTGAGGTTTGTGATTAAAATCCAGGGATTCCCTGGAAAAGTTACTAAGTTGTGAGTGTTTCAGATCTGGGACAGAATCTGTTAAGACTTCTGCAGTGCAAATAGTTCTGAGGCTGAATTAGATGCTCATTTCTCATGGAATCATACAATGGTTTGGGTTGGAAAAGACCTTGAAGTCCAACTGTTAGCCAAATAATGCCAGGCCCACCACTAACCCATGTCTCTAAGCACCGCATCTATACATGTTTTAAATACCTTCAGGGACGGTGACTTAACCACTTCCCTCACATTGTTATACCAAACCCACTTTGCACAGGCTGCCTAACTCTGACTCACACAGCCCTATGAGAAAAGGCTCTGCCAGCAGTGCTGTGGGTGATGCCTCTTGCCACATGGCCCCTGAGCCACACAACTGGATCTGGCATGGCACTCACATGTTGGGGCGAGCTTTTGTATTTTGGCTCCTAAGCATAGAAGTTCTTGATCTCAATTCTAAATTAGAGACTTATTTAAAACAGTGTGAATAATGCCTTTGACTTAATGTAAAGTTGCAAAGTTGTTATGTAAATTCCCAGGGCAATATAGATTGTCCTGATATTTCTAAGATCAGTAGATAAAAACATTTACCAGTAGGAGCCATGGAATCACAAGTGTAGATTTCACGATCAGAAGTTAGCACTAACATCTGACAGTGTTCCTGCATTTGTGGAAGTTACTGAATAAAACTTTATCAGTAAGGTCATACTAGGCTTAACCATCACAACTACAACAGAGTCATGGTGGCTTAACGATTACAGGGACTTTTGCCTTTGGTCCTGAAGAATTCCTTCCCTGCTCAGGGATAATGTATAATACTGGGAACACTAAAGGAAGATTACTTTGCCATATCCTTCTGATATTTCTTTTGTACAGATAAGCCACGTTTCATCTGCCAGAGTTGTCAGTCCACCACCTTTTATGAGAGCTAAATTCACTATAAAAGTGAAAATAATTTTTAAAAAGTTGTTGGAAAAAATGTTTGTTGCCAAATACAGTATGTACAGGAAAAGCTAGACACGTATTATAGGGTGGAAATGAACTTTAAGTGTGATAGGGATGCATGGATATTAGCCCACTTACACTATGGAAAAAATGAAAGTCACTGATCATGCCCTAAGCAGGAGATACGAAAACCAGATGGCTCTTAAAACTGAGTGGAAATCCACAGCATGTGTAGCAAGGGCAACTAGTGAACTATGGAAACAAGAGTCATTGCAAACTTTAATTAGCTCTGTTACATTTGATCCACGATGAAACATTCTGGGGATCCTGTGCCGAGGCCTCTGTCTTGTAAAATAGAATCCCTCCTTGTTACTACTGCAAAGGTCTCCTCTAGGTTCAAAACCACCGGACCTGAAATCAGCCAAAGAGTTGTACTGAATATGGAAAAATTGTAAGAAACCTTCAAAAAGGAAAAACTCCTCCAGTCCAGCTCCAGGCAACACATATTGCAAACAATTAGAAATTAACTAACTGTTGTATAATAATACAAGCTGTGACAATAGAGCATTAAAGCTTTATCAATCTTAGCATCCACACACGATCATGAACATGTAAGCAGTGGTCAGAAGTCTCTGACTGGGTGGAAAATAATGTCAAATACGCTGCTATAACCATTAGCACTGGAATGAACAGTAGGCTGGTGACACTGGGCTGGTGACACTGAGAGGAGAATTGAAAGATATTCCTTTGATACGTAGATCCTGAAATTTACAGTTAACAGAACATTTTTTTTCAGATAGTTTATGAAAATACTTAGCTACCCTGGTCATCTGTTCAATTAAATTTAACCTAATACTTTAATCCCGTTTTTCAGAATGGGTTTTTGCTATTAAATCTTTAGGCCTTGCTTTATAAATGTAGCTAGGAGTTTCTGGAATACAGCTCAAATGTGTTATCCCATACAGTTTTGCATCATCATTTAGTAGCCCTTCTTCTCTGTGTTATCAGTTTATTTAGGTGACATTTTAGCACCCATATAGGGGAGGATTTTTTTTTTTTATATTTTAGAGAAAATGTCTAGCAGTGACTTAATGTCAAAACTGATGACTATATTCTTTGAGTCCAGCCTGAGACTGAAAACACTTTCAGTGCTGTCCTTTGCATTATTAGCACTGTGTAACACTCTGAAAGTCAACTTCTGCAAGTCAGGAACAAGCCTTCAGATGGAGTAGGTAGAAAATGAGTAACACACAATTCAATAAAACCGTTAAAAGTCTGGATTAAGTAACTTGACCAGCACAGGGATAACTGGCACGTTTTAATCATGGCACATACCTGAAAGGGGGCTGATGTGAGGTAGGGTACAGAGCATAGGAGATGCTCTCTCTTAATGGCTCTGGCTCAATTCACCAAGCAGACAGGTGTCATAATTTTAGAACATTGCTATTTGCAGTTTAGTATTTGCAGATTATTACCATGTTTCTGGATGGTACTACCAGAACTAGCAGATTAGGTTTTATAATAGCATTTCAGCTTCCTCTCATCTTCCTCATTCTACCAGATTGTTGTGTTTGCACAAATCCACTTTAAATCATTCAATCAGTCTGAATTAACATTCTAGAAAAATGTTGATAGACTTATAAGTTTGACTTACATGTTTAGTTATGAAAAAGACATTCTGAAGCACTGAATAATAATGAAAACAAACAAAAAGAAACCCCCATGTTAATCAGTGCCTTATGATTGCATTCCACAGTTGATACTTGGTTTCCAAGAGGTTTCTGAGAATATTTTACAGAAATGCTAAATTTCAAATACTTCTATATAGGATTCAGCATTATAATCATAGAATAAATATTGGCAGGCACTCGGTATAGAATGAAAACAATACATTTAATTAAATTCTATCCTTGTTCTTTACTTACGTATATTGCTGTAATACTCTTAACAGTGACTCCAGCTATACAGCCTGGGCTTTGTTTCAAGTTTGTCAGCCAAGTAAGTTGGGATGGCTGTATCCACTCTGTAAGAAGGGAGCTGGGGCTGACATGCTTGAGTTTTTGAAACATACCCTGATCTTGTTTTCAAGTTCAGATATACTTGTCTGGTCCATACCTGGTAACAGTCTACTGGTGCCAAGCAATCGTTTTGATGGGGTGCACGCCAGAACTGTCATTTCCAACAACAAGCAATGACCTTGGTGTTTGTTACACCAAAGCCACAGAAAGACCCCGCACAAGGTGCAGAGCCAGCTCATGCAGAGATTTCCTAGCAAAAGGAAAGCGTTATGCCTGCCATGGCACTGCAAAAGGAATTAGCATAGGGATGTTGAGGTCTGAGGTGCGAGACAATGCTAAGGCATGGTGTGATTTGGGAGGATGGTGGTTGCAGAATGGGATGTACCAATGTTGCCAGTACAGGGACAGTACTGGTATCACCGGTACCCTCTCTACATGCTCCAGCCTCCCTCTCCAGCCATTTGGTTGCTTCCTGGCTGTAGCAGTGGTGCTTCAGACACTCACAATAGAAGAGGCTGCTAAAATTATAGCTCCAACAAGGTCCATTCCAGGCTGCCGTTGTTTCTGACATGACAATTAAGTTATGCTTGCCCTGCAAATGCAGATATACCTGCAGAAAAAAAACCAAACAACACCTTTGCCTAAGATTAATGTCTGAAAATCTCTTCTCTCTTGCAAGTGGGTGGGAATCTTGTTCTTGACTCTGCTTTTATGCTGCTGATTACTGCACTATCAAGTTCCTGTTGGGAATTCACCTTTGGGTTAACCCTGCAATCCTATTTGAACATCAATCACAAATTCATAAGGCACAAGGAAGGTAATTTCCTCCATTCTCCCATTGTGGGGTTTTTTTTCCTTCTACAACGATAGGAACTTTAAAAATAAAAATGGAAAATAATGTCCTTCAGCACAGATTAAAATTATTCTTGTTCAGTTGTAAATACTTTTGGGTCACTTGGACACAATCCCCTACTCCTCCCTACTAACCACTATTTATAACCTTTAACTGGTTACTGGGTATCATAGCCTGCAAAAGGGCCCAAGGGTAGCCTGGTAACCACTACTTCACCACTGCTATTTCCCCAGCATATCACAGATGAACTGTAAGGAAATCATTACAGAGATGATAATCTAGGTTTGCCTATGAAATGAAATGTAACACTACCCTGCCCCATTTGTGATAGCATTACCCTTTATACCAAGTGACAGTTCCAGTCAGTGCACATAATACACGAGTCCATGTGCTTGTTTAAAGCCTACTGTGGTGCGTACGACATCTGATATGAGAAGACTTTTTCAGGATACAGAAATGCCACACTGAGTATGCAATAATTGTGCTGATTTACTATAGTAAAAAGCACTATGAAGATTACATTCAGTTTTTCATTTCTTCAGAAATACTTTCAGTGGTCTAAAAACAATCCTGAAAACACCAAGAAAGCTCCCTGGATATTGCAACCAGAGATGTTACAAATGTCATCCACTCAATTTTAAGATAAAGAAAATGGAAAAAGGCAGAAGGGAAAGAATTATTCTGCACGGCTGTGGGGAGAGGATAATTTCTTGGGTAGCTGTTTTTGGAGCAGGTGACAATCTATTGTATAGACAGTTTAAACATTTGAGAAAAATGTTCATAAAGAAGTTCAGGAAGTTTATGTTTTCTGTTAATGTGATTTCATTGTGTTTGTTACAGTGGCTGCTTTGAAAACTAATGAGTTGATGATTATAGTTTGCAAGGAAATCAGTTAATTAGTAATTAATGTTATGTTTATAAATTGCTTTAGAAATTGAGCATCATGAGTTCTAAATATTGTCTTCACCTATAACAATATTTCAATGGTAAGGCATTCATTTATTCTCACTGAATTGAGAAAATGCATGTGCCAACCGTTTGCTAGGCGTTTATTCATATCTAAATAACTACCTAATTTGAGCTGTTGCTTTTCACTTCGTACTATGAGCAGAACTATCCCTACAGCCACACAAACCTCAGTTTTTCAAAGGAAGAAAAGAGAAGAGTTTTCAAAACTCTCTTAGACCAGCAGTTTAACTGAGATGAAAGGTTTGAGCATGTATAAGGTGCACAGCTATTATGTATCCTATAAACAATTATGGAAATTAGGGTAGAAGGCTTCTAGAAGTCTGACATGTAAGTATGTGGCTTGTCGCCTTTGCATTTTGTCTGATCTTAGCTACTAGTGTTAAACACAAGGCTGCTGAAATAATTAGTCCTCAGGCTAGAATGTTATGCACATTTAAAAAAAACCCCTTAAATTGCATCTAGAAATACCTAAGTCTCATTAATAAATACTTTAATATATGATTAATAATTAGTAGAATATAAGTGAATGAAGGTAAATGATGTGTGAAACAGGAAAAAATGGAAAGAAGGTAACTGCCATGTCATGTTGTAAACGGTTTTGTTTTCCAGTAGTGCTGAGTAGTAAAACCAGTATTTTCATTGCATATGTGGAAAAAAACTGATTGCAGATGTACTTCTTTCCTCCCTAGCTAATTGTGTGGCATTTTTTTTGTGGAATGATGCAAAAATATTTCAAAGGTTTTTGCAATGCTCACAAGGAAGAAACTTTCCACACCAGAGAGAAACACATTCGCTATACTCCAGCAGAACACAAAGACACGGTTTTAAAAACACACAGACATCGATGAATTTGCAGAACTACTTCACTTGGGGTTCTGGAACAGACATACTAGTTAGGATCAGCCTGGTGAAGTTGCTGGTGCTAAAAGGTGTTCCTTGTGCAGGGGATCTCAGTACAACCATTTCAGCTGGTGCCACAGGATGTGCTTTCTTGTCAGGTAACAGCAGAAACATTTGTGGCGCACCTGGAGTCCTAGAGAGTGAGGCAGGCTGTATTCCAGCTCAAAATAAATGGCTTTTGTTAAACAGGATATACATTCAACTTTACTATTTGGGAAAGGAAAATAAATGAGTGTGGCTGTTTCTCCAGCTGCGCTTGAGGGCCTTCAGCAGTTTGCTGTCATTCTGGAGATTGCTCTGCGCAGACAGTTTTGAGTTAAGGAGCAATAGGAGAAAAGCTCACTGAACGGCTGTGGATTTTCCTCAGTGTAATCGCTAGTTGGTGCAATGTTAGTAAAAAGGCACATGGAGCTGTGGACAGAAAACTGTGGGATGCTAAATCATACCACCTTGACTCTAGCTGACTTCCTCCTTGTGAAGACGGAGACTGCATGCAGCCTGGACCCTTTCTCCTCCTCATAGACCAGGTCCATGGCTTCGTGTCCTAATGGTTTAGCAAGCCCAGCGGGTGGCTGCGGCAGCGCCTGTCCCTCAGCCCTTTCTGAAGCAGGAGGCAGCTGAAGGCTGGGAGCAAGGGGATATAATGCCTTGGCACTTCAGACTGCCAGAGGAATGGGAAATGTCCCACATGGCATTGCTTATATGCAAGGCAAAGCAAAAATCGGGTTCATTCAGAGTTCTTTTATAAATGATGTGGGTCTGTGTTTCTGAAAAAAAAAAACCCAACCCGTTTATCTTTCTAATATACCCCACGCTTTTGATTGTTTTCTGTTCATCACTCCTTCCCAGTTTTTAGCCTTGAGCTCTTTGCTAGCTGTCTGACAGTAATGTCAAATGGTAGTCCCCTGCGGAGAGACTCAGAGCCATTTTTTCTGACTCGCTTTGAAACCGGTTCCTGTTACTGCAAAACCATCAGTAGCAAAGAGCTGGGCATAACCCGGCTGAGCGAGGGAAAAATATGGTCTTGCAAGGAAAAACTGGAATCACCATGCACGGGAGAAACATAATGCTCTGGTTTATGTTACTTTGAGGTTGTTTATATGAACATTAAAAGTCAAGCTTCAGGAAGATGGTACGTTTACTCAATATAGAATATACGCAGATTCTGACTACAGTGATGGAAATAACACCTGCTAAAAACTTTAAAACTTGCATGTATATTCCATGCAAAACAGAACACTTACTTTGCTCCTTCATCCCAACTATTACATACATCACTTGCTCTTCTTTGTGTTCCGTGAAGGAGGATTAAATGCACAGGTTGCCAATGGAAAATGCGTCTCCACGTGTCTCCTATGTAAACATGAACTTTTAGCATTTACCCTGAGTAGACTTTTTAAATAAATACCATCTGAGAGCAAATTTCTCTGAGGCTTGTGTAAAGCTGGAGTCATTCCATTTTATACACCATCATTATGAACAAGCAATTAGTTCTGAGTGACTGCATTTTCTGATTACAAAATCTTATGTGAACAAACAACTACCCTCTCTTTCTAGACCTCACCGTGGGGCATATAAAGCTTTCTTGTCTCTGAAAATGCTCTGTTGTCAGAACTGACACCTCACCTACCAAGAAAAATCTCTTCATTCATCCAGCAGAAAATAAATAAGTGTGGATTAAAACCCAAGAGCACAGGAGCTGGAACCACCAGAACTGATGCAGATAGCTGTTCAAATGAAGATTCCCTTTTCCCACATAATATTATACACCCCTTTTCACCTTCATATGGACTGCCTGTGTGAGAGCAGAGATAGGTTGCTCCTTTACTTCTAGCAGAAAGAGTAAAACTGGGCAGTCACTTGACAGCAGACCTGATATGGCCCTAACAATAATCTGCACCGGCACAGCCTATTTCTGCCTGGGCATAGGTGAACAGTCTGAGTACCAAAGTGTGTGTGCTCTGCCATCTCTGAAACCATCACTTATTTTTCCATAGAAATACCATAATTTCTTGTCAGTAGCATCTTCTCTTTTTTTCGCCTTCAAAACTGGAGCTGGACTGTCTTAAAGCTGTACTTAGCTCTTTTAAAAACTGTAAAATTGTGTAAATATTAGGAAAGTCTGTGTGGAGAGCAGCAGACACACAGTAGTTGCAGCTCTCAGGAGGAAGGATTGCTCTTTAAAATGAGGCATTGTCTTCAGTTCAGCTTGTCCCATTCACTCAGTCTCAACCTTGCCCCCTCTTTAGTTGCAGTTCACAAACTATAATTGAAGGGTGTGTGGAAAGCAAATCTGCAGTCTACCAAGATACTTAAATCATGTAAAAATCCTAATGCAATCCTGGTAATCACTGAAAGCCTTAAAGATATTTCATGCTGCAGAAACTTTTCAAATAAATTATTACAGGTGGTTTACTCCACCTCTGTGAGCATGCTGTGAACGAAATACGATGTGCATTTGTGGTTTTCTTGCACATCTATTAGTGAATAGGATTCATGTAAATACACGCAAGAGGCAAATTTGACCTAGATTGTTGCCTTGCATACCTCTTAAAAGACTTCCTTCTCCTGTTTGTGCAGATGAACTACCTATTAATTTAGCAATATAAAGACTACCTATAGAAAAAAAAAAAAGAAAAATAATTGTGTTTCAATTCAGACCCTTGGGGAATATTCCCAAGCTAACATTTGATACAGATTCAGATGTAATGTGCAATGCCACTCCTATTTCTCTTCAGCAACAACAAGGAACTGAGGAGCTCACAGAGAATTTATTATTATTTCACTGAAGGTTACTTGGAGGACAAATAAAGATGATATCAGAATTAAAAACTACAAATAAAAGAAGAGCTTGAGATAATATTCCATGTAGAATCCTTAGTGAAATTAACCACTAACACTCTGTAATTTAAATATTTTTCAAGGTTTGCTGACTCTTTATTCCCTGAAGAAGAAAGGGAGTGATACTGTGAATTCAGGCAAGATAAGCATCTGATTGAGTACGTTGAAAACAGACACTGACCAACTGAAGTTTGTTTAGCTAGTGCTTACATTCAGGTCTCTTCTGTAGATGGGGTAGTGAGGCCATTAGCATTTTGTGATAAACAGCAGCATGTCTGCAAGTCTGTGGAAACATGATCAAATTCTAGCTGCTAAAGCTCCCTTATATTCACCTGTGCATTCATGCCCTGAGACTTAGACTTATAAAAATGAATTACTAATTTGGCTAAATTTCTCCAAGTGATAAGAGGTGTAGTTATTTCAAGAGTTTTGCATAGTATTTCCATGGAGGAGAGGAATTTATTCCCACTGCTTGTTTTAACAGGGTAGAGGTTTATTCTGAACACAGTGCTTATGGAAGGTAGCCCATCTGGACGTACCAAGATAACAGAAGATAATGATCTGAGGGCCTGCCCAGGAGTGTAGTCTCCACCAGACATAGGGCTCGCCTCATAAAGAGCATGGCAACCCAGACCAAGGGCCTGCACAGGAGTGTAGCTGTGCAAGTCTCTGGCTGCAGGGAGTGCCTGAGCCTGCTTCTGCCAGTGTATGGTGGAGGCAATTCCACCTGTGTGAGGTGTGAGCAGGTGGAAGATCTGCTCAGCATGGGGGCAGAGCTCAAGGAAGAGGTGGAGAGACAGGGAAGCATCAGGGAGTGTGAGAGGGAGATTGATTGGTGGAGTAACTCCCTGGCACACCAGAGAGAAAATCAAGAGCGAGACTTTCCCCAGAAAATGATGGTAGAATGGGGAGAAGTGGGAGACCAGAGGACAGAGAGGGTTGGAAGATAGTCCCGGTTTGGCGCCATGGGAAAACCTCCTCCCTGCCTACCTTGGTTTCCCAGGTCCCCCTAAGCAATAGGTTTGAGGTGCTGGGAGTTGAAGAGGAGGCAAATGGGAAGGTGGGGGACAATCGCCCTAAGAGAACCTCAAGAGTGAGGAAGTCAACCCCGTGTCTTGAGACTGCCTCCACCAGGAAAGATAGAAAGGTGATTTTGGTTGGGGATTCCCTTCTCAAGGGAACAGAGGGCCCCATATGCAGACCAGACCCTACCCGTAGGGAAGTGTGCTGCCTCGCTGGGGCGCAGATCAAGGACATAACTAGAAAACTTACAGATCTGGTTCACTCCTCTGGTTACTACCCATTACTCATTGTTCAGGCAGGCAGTAATGAAATCTCTCAGAGAAGCCTGAGAAGTATCAAAAGAGACTTAAAGGGTTTAGGTAGGCTGATTGAGGGAGGGGGAGTACAAGTGGTGGTTTTTTCTATCCCATTTGAGGCAGTGAAGAACATGAAGTGGGCTAAGAAAGTATAGGTGTTAAATAGGTGTCTGAGGGGCTGGTGCCACCTCAGGAACTTTGGGTTTTTCAGTCATGGGGCGGTTTACTCAACACCTGACCTGATGACTGTAGATGGATGTCACCTGTCTCCAAGAGGGAAAAGAATCCTAGCTCAAGAGCTGTCAGGCCTCATTGACAGGGCTTTAAACTAGGTAGGAATGGGGGAAGGGGATATAATGAGGCTTGCTAGGGTAGAGCAAGTAGCCTCTAGCTTTGTACTAGATTCGAAGGGGGAAGAGCTCCCAGGAAAGACAGAAAAATGAACAGCTCTCTTCTGGTTGAGGTGGGGGTGG
>VZTU01018075.1:0-18577 GCA_013400835.1 Zapornia atra
CCTCCTCTTCTCTAGGTTGAACATCATCCTCTCATAAGACCTGCTCTCCAGACCCCTATGTACCTTCTATGCACCCTCTCCAGCACCTCAGTGTCCTTCCTATACTGCGGTGCCCAAAATTGTTTGCAGTCCTTGAGATGCGGCCTCACAAGGGCTGAACACAGGGTTAAGATCACCTCCTTGGCCACCTGGGCACACTGCTGGCTCATGTTCAGCCACGTGTCAACCAGCACCCCAGGTCCCTCAGCACCCTGAGGCCCCTCTTGGCTGGAAAGCTGCCCAGCCACTCTGCCACAAGCCTGTAGCACTGCACGGGGTTCTGACCCAAGTGCAGGACCTGGCAGTTGATTTATCTATGGAGGCAGGTTTTAGAAAACAAGATGAAGAAGTGAGTGTAGGTGAGAACTAGAAATCAGTGTCTGTTAAATTGGTACCCATTTAAAGCAGCTCTGTCTTGTTCAGGAACGTAGCCATCCCATGCAGTCCACATGTTTCCTTAGTCACGTTTAGGGTATCCCCTTTGCATCTGCAGGGGATTGCCTGGACCTAGTAAGCCTTACTGAACTGTAAGCACTGTTAACAATTCCATTCTGCATGAGCAAGAAAATAGAGAGAGGGCCAAGAGATTAGTGCAGGTATGAGAAAAATGTCACTGCTTTCATATGTCTCAGATGAGTACAGACCCTTGCAGAAGCTGTAGCATATGGCAACATTGGAAGAAGGAAAATGTTGTGGAGGAGGCCTGAGAGAGCTTAAACAAGCTATTCATATCGTGCTTTTTTGAGGGGACTGATGTGGTGAGTCATGGGGATGATGATGGTTTTTATGGCCAACAGAGAAAAGAATACTGTCATTTCTGTTTTCACTGGTTGGCTCTGTGTAGCTTTTTAATTATCAAGAGTAACTTCACCACAAAGCTGTCCTGACTACTCATTATTCTGCAGTGGGAGCTGAGTATCTTAGATGATTTGAAGAAAAAGATCTGTGAGTAGAAGAGGCAGCTATGAATCAGTCCAGGCTTGGAAGCAGACAAGGGCAGAGAAGGTAAAGCAGATAATGGCAGGAAGTTTGGAGTTTAGATTTTAGTTAAACAGCGAGAGAAGTATTTTAACATTGAAGGAGGGTGGGGGTTTTATCCACCTTGAGAAAAGTGGCAAAAGAACGCCTGCTTTCTCTAGAAACAGACCCTCTGGGCTAAAGAATTGAACCATAGAATCTCTCAGTGTTGCTGCATAGGCTGCATATGATCCAGGCAATGAAACTACAGCCAAGATCCTTCCTCTTTGAAAAGTTACAGTTGCTGAACTGAAGAGGTTAAATGTGTTGGCTATGTTGCTTTCATCTCCGGTATGGAAAGATCTGTTTTTGTGAATCCATGGCCTGGGCTCAAAGATGGAGGTATTGGAAAGAGAGGGGAGGAAACTGACATGGCTGTTGTAATATTTTTAAGTTACAGTGCCTCACATTATTCTATGTAATCATGAGGGACTGGGTGATATATGTAGATATAATTAACTGTCAAAGATACAAATGTTGTGTATGGAAGCTTCTATCTTAGAAACCACAGGCTCTTGCAATTAGTGTCAGATGCATCAATTTGTCTTGCCACTCTTGCTTTCTCTCTTCCCCTATTAATCAGTACTAAACCCACTAATTTATCCCTCTACAGTAATTTCAGCAAAAATCTTTTCTTCTGTTGGAATTGCATGCTCAGATTCGAATCATTATTAGTTAGATACCAGGAAGTGTCTGGGATGTCTTGCTTCTGGCAGTAACCATTAACTTGATGACATAAAAGCCAGGAGGTTTGTCATGTAGAGCTGAACCATGTACTGAAAGTATTGCAACACACATAATCACCTGAGTAATTTTATTTCCTTTGCTAAAGTAGTAATTGGCCTTTCCATTCAGCGCTGGTGGTTGGTGTAGAGTCCATATTGGAACTGGATGCTTTGGGGAGACCAGGTCACGGTACCATGTAGGTCTTACACTAAACAGATCAGGGAGATGAGAGGTGGGTAGCACGTTGGTGAGGCCAGAGGTTTGAAGTGATGGCAGAGTGATCTGTCAGAACAGTATCTTGACACTGTGTCTTGACAGTGATCTGTCAAGAACAGATGAAGTAAAGAAGTCGCAGGTCTTGAACTGAGGCACTCAAAAGAACTGAACTGCACTTCTCTTCTCAGCTCTGTACTCTTCTGACAAGTTTTCTCTCTACACCCTTACTTTCTGGCATACAGCATTTGGATCTGCAGCAGTGTGCACAGGAGGAGGAGCTGGAGAGGGAAGGATTGTCTGCACCCAGCTGGAAGAGTCTTCCCATGTTTTGCTACCACATGGGGAAAATCCTATAGCATCTGCTGCTGACATTCTTGTGTCTGGAAAGTCTCGTAATCAGTGTGTTCTGAAGCACTTCTGGAGGCTGTAGGGAATCCCTGAGCTGAAATAAACTGTTACAGGGCTTTCTGAAGTGAACAATAACTTTGAAGACTAGTGGGCCAAGTGGATGCCATGTGCTGTTGGGTAAAAAGCTTGCACCAGTGAGTTTCTGCATCTCTTGGAACCATGGAGCATGCCCCAAGATACCACCTTCCCCTTGTTTCATGGTTCTTGCTCAAGTGACATACCTCCCTGTGGAAGCTTTTATGCTCTCTCCCTGAATATGCTTTTTTCAGAAGGGCAGAAAGCAGGTTAAACATCTTAAGTGGAGAAAATGTGACTGGTGCAGTGTGATGTTTTGAAAAATGATACTTCAGTACTGGTGAGAAGATGGCTCTGATCTCAGTTACTCCACTCTGCTAGGTTCACCCAAGCACTGAATTGTGAAAGGTGGTGACACAGTTCTGCTTGTTCTCATTGAAACCTCTACTCTGGACACTTCAGTGTCATGTCAGTGGATGGTACTTTTCACCTGCAGGTTTTGTAGACTGTGGCTGGAAGTTGTTCAAAATCTACCTCACTTTTGTCCCAGGAGTTGAGAGGGTTCATTTAAAAGTGCAAAACATCACCTTCACTACACACATACGTTGCACTGTCCATTAGTGTATGTGTATTACTGGTTGGTGCAGTATGAGTTTGTTTCAGTAGGGAATGATGTCTCATTGTAAAAATACCTGTAGATTTATGGACGTTTTTACAGTGGCTTTTTCAGTGCATTACCTGAACCCTCACAAGGCAAACTTGAGTTACTGTTATCTTAAGTTTTGTATATGGAGAAAAATGCAAAGGAGTGGCAGTGCCTGCAGGTACACAGAAAGGCTATGGAGTTGTCAGGATTAGCTCCTGATTACTGACCTGGTGTGAAGTATCATCTGGAGACTTTGTATACCACACCAGGCTTATCTCCCCTCCCAGAAGGTGACAGGCTCTTTGTTTCTTGTTCGTCATTGCTTTTGTGGATAGTTCAGTGCTTGGTTCTGTTTTGTTTGGTGTTTTGGTTTTTTAAGATTGTGAGGACAAAGTAGAGCAGAGTTTGGGCCTTTTATGTTTGAAATTTTGTGTGGGAAGGATGGTGGTAGAAAGCAGTATTATGCTTGGTGATTGGAAGCAAGGCAGATGTTCTTCCTTCTTTACAACAGTGACCAGATAAACTTGCCCATTATGCTGGGGTTTACCCATAATTTCCTGCCCTGAGTAGTACTACTTTAGAACCTCTGTCTACCTGGGTGACTGTAGATGTTCTCCATCTGTCAGTGGGTGGCTGCTTGTGGCAGAGGGGATGTTGTGGTGTGGGCCCAAACTGCCATCTCCATGTTTCTCTGCCAGCTTTTGCTTGTAGACAGCTGGCTGACAGATGGGATGAGTTAGGGCACCACATGTTTGCAGCCATGTATCACCATTACAGCCTGGCAAGAAGAGACACACACAAAACAGGTTTCAAACTGCCCTCATACATAGCTTGTTACTCCAAAGACAGCAAAATGGCCATGTGTTGACCTGAGTACAACTGTCTGACGTGCGTGCTGCACTGCCAGCCATCCTGGCAGCCCCTCTAAGAACCAGGCAGGCTTTGGGGCTTTCAAAGGCTCCATCACCCTCTGAGCTGAGCCTGGATAGATGCCCCAGTCTAACACACGCAGAGAGAACGCCTTTTGGCAGACTCAGGCCTAATCACTTCCTTGTTTAGTATCTTGAACCAGTTGCTCTGCTCTGTCAGCAAATGAGCCTGATTATCATGTTGTTTCTCACAGACCATCTCCCGTTGATGTATTTGTTCATCACAGTGGAGTCCTGACATGGACAGGTTGCTAAGCACAGGAGGTCCTTTATAATGGCAAACACTGCTGGTTCAGCCTGTTACTGGTCTTCCTTTCAGCTGAGCATTCATAGGGTAATTGCAAAAAAAAAAAAAGTTCCTATTTATAGAAATCTCCCCTGTGCTACATTGTATGCTGTTCCAGTGATTTCAGAGAGACCCACCAGCGTGTTGTCCTGATTCCCATGTAGGCTTTTTAGCAGCAGTGCTGCAGTACATCAGAAGAGAGTGTGATGCCAGCACCACTCAGCACAGCTTTCTGACAATGCAGTCTGTTCCCATATGTTAAGGACAGCAGGTGGTATTCAGCCATCTAAGAGTGGGAATTCTCAAATCTAATAAGGGATTACTTATCTAAACCCTAACTGGATGATATTCTCCAGGCCTTAGTCAGCAAACTGCTTGCCTCAACACGTGGCTGAAGATACCTTGACACAGCCAATGAGCCATAAAGCAGATGGGAAGCATGGTGGTTCTTGTTCCCTTGATTATTAATTTTCAGCCTTCCCATGCTGATGTGGTCTGTGGTCCTTTGGAATTCTTTCCAGCACTTCCTTAAGACTTTCTAGGGTAACACCCATCAGTGCTACCACTTCTTCCTCTGCCACACTCATTCATCTATCTGTCTGTTACACTGTGTTGCTTCTCCAACTCTACTTCTTCCTTCCCATCAGCCTGCCTTCCTTGCAGTATCCCTTACCACAGCTACCTTGTTGTACCATAGCAAATGTTCTTTAATGAGAACATGTGCAGCTCTTGTGTGGGCTCTTGTCTGCCTCATCCCCAGGTCCTGACCCAGTGGAAGGCAACTAGCACAGCCCTCACAGAAACTTACTTCTGCAGCTGGATTGAAAGAGCCAGAGAAAGCAGGTGAAGTGGGTGACTAGTGATTGGGTGAAGGTTTCTCCTGTGAGCCCAGGGGCTGCAAGGTGAGATGCCATTGCTGCTTTCCAACATAGGTTTGCACCATAGGAGCACCTCTGTCCTTTTAGCCCTGGAGAGGTCTCTGTCTCTGTTTATTCCCTAGAGGCAGCCTCAAATTCGAGCTGTCTCCCAGGAAGGGCAAATGTCACCTTAAATGCAAAATGGCTGTTAGAGCTAAGTAAGGAATATTTCTACCTTTCCAAGGAAGTTCTTGAGACTTCAAAATATTCTCTGCTGGTCCTTCACAGACCATCTGAAAAGGCAACAAGAAACATCAGAGGTAAAAATTCACCACCCTGGAGCAGTCTGTGCCACTGTCCCAACCTGGAGGATGAACCTGACCAGCATACCACAGGAGGGTACCCAGATTCATGCTCACAAAAGCAACGTGCACTCAGTCTCCTCTGATGGGACTCCTTCCCTTTGGATGGATGGATGGATGGTGAAATAATTATTGGAACCAGGACCTGACCCTGGGTTTTTGGCAGGTCAAGTGAGAGCCTGACCCACAAGGTCCCTTTTGCTCCAAGCCAGTGAATATCCATTATCTAAACAGGATCAGTTCCACAGCAGCAGGTTGAGAAAGGTGGGTAAGAAGAATGCCTAGTCTGTGGAAGGAAGTATCTTCATGCGTGCTCAGGACAAGCATAATGCCAAACATAGGTGAGATGGAGAGGCTAGACCTCCTCTCAGCACTTCACACCCAAATGGAATTAATTGCAGGGCTTTCTCATGGGACACAAATCTCCATCAGACCACAATTCACTGCCTCACGATTCTACAATGAGTGTTCAGTATGCATTATGCCTTCCACAAAGATATGCCATTATAGATGTCTGTCCTGCATTTGATACTTAGAGCAATGAAAGGCAATGCCTGGCCTCCTTTCCTTTAAGCTATTTCCTGCAATATTGGTTTCAAGTGGCAGAAGGAAATGTACCTGTGGGATTTCTTAATGCACACACTGTAGTGTAAATTATACAGCCTTCCATCTGACAGCCAAATTGATTTCAGAAATATCCCTGTGAATAATATTTACAAAATGCTCTCTGCAGTCCCCCATAAATATGACAGCTTTTCAAAACTCACACCATTTTCATGGGGAACAAAGCAAAACACTGAATCACTGCTGTGGTTCTTACCAGTCTGACATATAATGCATTATTTACCAGCAAATGTTAGCTTTCCTGCATCTCATGATGTTGGTATTTCACATGGTGGGTGGCAGTTGTGGCTTTAATTCTGTTGTGTTCAGTGTTTGGATTTGGAAGGGGAAAGAATTTGTAACTCAGGTGAGGGAGGAATCATCCTTTGGTGATGTGAAGATTCCTTTTGCTCTCTCATTAGCAGTCAGATGATGATCGACAGTTAAGCCACAGTGCTTTGCTTCACTCTGATGTGGCAGGGGAGAGGTGGGAATATCTGATCTTGCAGTAGAACACTCCTTGCAAGGGGGGTTTCTTCCAAGTGCAGAGAATCTTTGGCATAATTCTGTCCCTAGATTCGTGGAAGAACATGTATCAAGCAGTAGCTGGGTTGTTTTCTCACTGAACAGACCCCTAAACCGAGTTGCAGAAAGGGAAAGTGCATTGCTGAGGTCATCTGGTGATGTGTCAACAGAGTACAGGTGAGAACCCCAACCTCCATACAGCAACAGCCCAGTGACCTGTCTCCTGTACACGCTGAAGATGTTCAGTCTCTCATCTGACTGTACCTGTTCTCTGTGCCTAGCTGATGTCAGTGGTAAAGTACCCCAAAAAGAAACACCCCTCCCCAGTATCCTCATTACTGCATGTCCCCCCCTCTCTCTTTGCAGAAATGTGCATGTTACTGGGGTTCACAGGTTCTCTAGTGTCTGGAAGGATGAGCTTTTAGTCGTACTTTAACTGGAAAGCATGATACATACAGTGCTCTGCAAACAGAGGTTTACACCGCTGCAGTAGTGGCAATTTAATGCAGTAGTTTAACACCATAGCTCTGCTGTTTATCACACTTTTGAGCTTCTCTGCCCCACTGTTCTCTCATCAAAAACTGCTGTGGAGTGCATTTCAACAGCAGGGTAAACCACCTCCAGCACTTTATTTTAAAATTTTATTTCTTTATTCCCCAAAAGTCTTTCATATCCCTTTCTGAGGATCAATCATCTGCACTTAAAAACATCCCAGATAAAAAGGTAGAAAGGAGTTTCAGTGGAAGTGGACAGAGAGAATATCTTTATGGGACATGACTCTAGAAGAACAATACAAAAACCTCTGAAGATGGCATATTTTTTTCATATCTCAAGAAAATGTTTTGAACTGGTTTTGGCTCTCAGTAACGCTTTTGGACATCTCATGCCTAACATGAGATACTGGTTTCCAAAGAGTTTTAGCAATCCACTGACTTGTCCAAGAGTGGTCCCAGACCATTCCTCAAGATGTAATCAGATCATTCAAAGCCTGGGTGTTCAGGCAGGAGGCTCACTGCATTTATCTCTGCTACTCTTCTGACAGGTAACATCCTGTTGAAAAACCCTCCTGAATAGCACTTAGAAGCAGCAACAGCATCTCCTAGAGACTGAATCCCACGCTGCTGTGCCATGCAGGACGGGAGTGAAACCACCAATGTGAGCTGTGGGGCATGCTTCCATTGGGACCTCTCCCAGGGAAGGTGTGTAAAAAAAATAATTGCTTGTCCTGTCACCTGGCTTTCCCCACAACTGCTGTGTGTCTTCAGACATAATAGCTAAGCAAATGACGCCCCGTAGCCTGGCAAGCTTTCATGTGGTGAACACATTAATGCCTCAGGCTGACCAACATGTAATCTTGCAGCATTCTGCACTAATGACCCACTTTACAGAGGTCACCACTAGATGCCATTAACCTCTGTGACAGGCTGGTGGCAATCAAAATCTGTGTCTGTTGAGAAGGGCTACAGTGCCTTGACATGGAATTAATGTTACTCCATCACAGGGTAGTGCCTGACTTGACAGCCAAGTGTGACCCGGCAGCCTCCTATGTTTCATCTGATAAACAAATTCACCATTGCTGCTGGGGGGAGATGTGATGTCAGCACAACTTGCAGGGATCCAAAGGGGTGGCCAAAGTCAAGCAAGACACTCAGGGGTCCCATCAGGCCATAAAAATGTTACTGTGTCAGCAATGAAGATACACCAGTCGCAAGGTGGAGTAGCTCGCTCACTCAGTACCCAGGGAGACTAGACAAATAGCAATGTCCCTGTGTTACTGAGATTGATTGCCCAGGAGCCCTGTGAACGCTTCAGTGACAAGCAGTGGCACTGCAGAGAGTGGATCTGCTCAGGCTGGGGCTGGTGGGAAACACCAGTGAGCAAAAGGGAGCTTATAAGCAGGAGGGGATTCAACTTTTTAAAAGGGCAGATAATGGCAGGACAAGGGGGAATGGATTAAAACTAAAGGAAGGAAGGTTTAGATTACATATTAGGGGGAAGTTTTTTACAGAGAGAGTGGTGAGGGGCTGGAACAGGCTGCCCAGAGAAGTAGTGGATGCCCATCCCTGGAGGTGTTCAAGGCCAGGCTGGATGGGGCCCTGGGCAACCTTGTGTAGATCCAGGCCTGGAGGTTGGTGGCCCTGCCTGTGGCAGGGGGGGTTGGAGCTCTATGATCCTTGGGGTCCCTTCCAACCCAGACCATTCTATGATTCTATGATTCTATGATTCAAAAGTCTTGCCCAGAGACACGGTGCATCCAACAAACACAAGCAGGACGGTTCCTTGCACAGCTTTGAGTGCCACAGTCCAAGGGCTTGAATCTTGTCCAAGTTACATCTTGGACCACTTCTTTCTAGTAAATTCTTGATTCTGACAAGCTAGGGATGTTTCTGACAAGCAGGAACTTGCTTCTGAAGCTGATGTGTGCTTCAGCACACAGGTCTGCCATCTCCTGTTTCTCCTCTATTTTCATTTAAGCTTTCCTCAGATGTGATCTACAGCTGGTTAGTAGCTGTTCATGTGCTACATCAACATTCCTGTTTAAGCTTAGGTGTATCCTTCACGAAAAACAAGGTGACAGAGTAGGAAAGGAAAAGGTGTGTCATGTTCCTCCAAACTCTGACTCCAGCTTGACTCAGCTTGCATGTCAAAATGCTGCTGGCAGACACAACAGACTGTCCCACCCACTCTGCTGTGTTGGAACGAACAGCAGAGCAATCGACATGGCATTGCTCAACTCACAGTGAGCCCCCTGCTTGCATACATAGCAATCCTGCTCTCCCAGGCACCACAGCTTTCTTTTACAACACCCAGGAGAGTTCGAACAGAGGTGTGCTCCTGTAGCTACATGAGCCAGGCAAGTGCCCCCCCGAAAACGCCTCTGCTTTGAAAAGCAGAGGTGAGCTGGCCCCTCAGTTTGTACACATCTAAAATAACCATTGAAAAATTGTCACGTTCCCAGCAGCCTCTGTTAGTGTTTTCCTCCACTCTCACTCCCAGAAGTCTCCCCAGCTCAGAGCTGCCTTCCCTGTTCACGGGTACAGCTGCACCGCAGCAGTGAGGCTGACGACTCTAAAATCAGGTGGTGGAGCAGATGGAGGCAGAACAAGATGCTGGAGGTCTGCCAGTGTAGTGAGAGACCCTCCTAACTCAGAGTTAAGCTTTCAAGCAGAGCAGAAACCCACCCCATGGGCCCATATCTGACCGGATGGGCCTTGCCCAGAGCTGCTGACACATTTGAAGTTTTTAAAAAGCACAACTTTATTCAAAAGTCTCAGATTAAAAACCTCCATCCCCATCCTGCAGGACTCCTTCCAGCTAGGCTCTCCTTCCACACTTGCTGTAGCAGAAGGCAGAAAGAACCATGGAAAATACTCCAGAATTGTCTAGGGGACTTCTTTGAGTAAGATCATGCACAACAGCTTCACATCCAGCTACCAGCACACCTGCCACCTGGGCTGGCAGATCTGGGACAGATTCCTCCAGGCTCCTGAAACATCAATGACTGATACAGTTCCTTTGGGGATTACGTTTTAACAAGGTAATAGACCCTCTTAGACCTGACTGGGTCCTGTCTCATCTCAGGGTTTTATCCCAGACAGGCTCTGTTTTACACACAGATCTCATCAAAACAACCTCTTCCACCCTGCTGATTTCCAGAAGTCAGATCAGACTCCTTCAGGTAGGTCCTGAAATGTCTTGGCAGGACCCTTAAGGAATGGGTGGCTCACCTAAGGTCTGGCTGCAGCATAGGTGTCCTGGGCATGACTAAAATTCCTCAGCCACCAGGCAGGGACCTTCTCTGCAACTGTGGGACTTTCTCCATCCCCTGTTCACTTGGTGTCTCTGGGAAAGGCTGCTCTGACCACTCTTCATTCACTCCTAGAATCTCTCAGAATGGGACCACTGGGAATGGTGTGCAATTCCCTTCCCTGCTTCTGGAATCCACATACCTTCCTTAATGCTGTTTTCCCTTGGCACTTTTTGACTATCTACTCACTTCCCCCTTCTTCCACAGTTGCCCAGTTGCTTTTCTCGCTCTACTACTGGCACCAGTATGAAAGCTGTTGCTTCTATCAGGGAACAGATTATACAGGGAGGTGTTCCAGGCAAGGTTTTCCTTCAGAGCAGAAAAATATCCAATAATTAGCATGTCATACATTGCATGTCCCTGTCCTTGTGGGCATTGCAGTGCTTGTCTTCAATAGGAGTGATTCCTTCTCACTCTCTGTGTAGTGAACAGCCTGCCTGCAGTTAAAATTGCCGTTACCCCTGGGCCACCATGGCAGCTGGAGACTTCCAGTTCAGCAAATGGACTCTGCAATCCAAAGCATTCAACTCCTTTAAGCTGACACCCTCACTACAAATCATCAGATCAGCAAAGAGGCAATAAAAGGGCTGGAAAAAGGCACTGTGCATGAGGGGTTTTTTCTTTTGAAGTAAAATAATAGGTCTTACACTGTTACTATTTTCTCTACCCATTTTTTTGAGTACATAGGAAACACATGGGTATGTCACAAATGCAAGGTTCTTTCATCTGCTTATGTGCAGATGTAATTCTTCATGGCCTGGCTGAGAACTATGGTATGTGGTATTTTTGGTTTGGTTTTGTTTTTCAGGAAAGCTGAGTGACTTACTAAACAGTATTGAGCAGATAAGGTCTGAAATCAATGTTCTGAGTAACTGAAAGTCTGCCAAAGGAATAGAATGCTTTGCCTAATTGAATTAAATCCATTTCTTACATTGGCTTGACAAAAACATTTTCTTGGAGCAGAATTGAAACATCACTTAATTTCAACTTAAACCAAGTGGATTGAACGCATCGAGCCAGATGCTCTGCTGGCTCACTGCCCTCACAAGTTCAACTGTCAGGAGGACACATTTCAAAGTGAAGACACAAGCACACAGTCTGACTCTACTTAGGTCCCTGTTCTGCACAACAGGAACATCTGCCTCCCTCCCCAGCACACGAGATTGTAGGAGGGCACAGCATTAGTCATCCGTCCTGATGACAAAGAGTGTTAAAACTGAACCATCAGGGCTGTCTGCTACCATGAGCTGAAGTGCACAGCCCCACCCTGGCAAGGAGAGATGCGAGGATGTCCCCATTCACCCACACCAGCAGTGGTGGGCTCTTAGCTGTGCCAGGGTCTTCTAAAGTACCTAGCCGTCACGAGTGCCCAACCTGACACACTGCAGAAAATCCTCAAAGGCCTCAAAATCATAAGCCCTGAAGTCTCACCACGCTAGTCACTCAGCTGATAGTCTCAGGCACAATTCCCTAGCGTGCCAGGGTGAGCCTGTGCCTCCTGTCACAGATGTGAAGATGCTGCTGGTGATGGAGAAAACAGCACTTGCATTCTTGAGGATGCAACCTTGTTTGATAGGGTGGAGAGGCATGGCTAGAAAGTCAGATGCATCTGCTTTCTTCTTGGTGATGTAAAAGTCCTCCGGCAGTTCATCCAGCTTCACTCCTGGGATCCAAAATGAGATGTTTCAAGGTACTTATGGGAAGGAAATTCATCACAGGTGGGTTCAGACATGTTTAGGTCTTCTCCATGCTCTGTCTCAAGAAACCTGTTTCCCCAGAAGTTTGTTCCTGGGCAGCCTAGAGTCTTGGGAAGAGGCTTCATGTTTCTCTCAGTAAAAGATATGCAATGAAACCCGATGATGTAAGGATGCTCAGACAGACCAGCTGCGTTTCGGTGCCTGGCACCCTTTCGCACCAGCTGTAGAAATCCAGACTCAGGAGAAAGGAGCCGAATTTCTGGCTTTTTTTAGAATTTTTAAGTAAATTAAGGTTTCAGTCACACAGAGGCCTGACTGTGAGTGAATGTGTTATCTACCACTGGTGTAATACCCCGTGCGTTTTGCAGCGGTGTGATACATACTGAAACTTTCCAGGCACAGGAACAGCAGCAGCAGCTTCTGCTTTTGGCCATGAGATGTCAGCATTGCGACCACGCTGCCAGTCAGGCTGCTTCAGCCTGCCAATGTTTCAGCTCAGCCTAGCATTGATCCTTGGCCGTAACAGGCGAGTGGGGCTGCTTGTGCAAGGCCTCCCCTGTGCTCGTTAGTCACTCGTGCCATACCTGCAGCAACACTGAGTCACGCCTCGGTCGCTGCCACAGCCAGCCCCAGTGACACACCTAAACATGCAGTCTGGTGGGGCTTCATCCAGAGCCTGCACGTGTTGAGCACCCAGAGCACCAGTCTTCACAAGGCCCTCCAGGAAATGGGATGTGTGTTCCTGGACACTTGGTGCTTTTCCAGATTCTGTCTGACAGGCCCCAGTGAGAACTCCTCACCCTGCTCGGTAAGGCCGCCAGTGTCTCCTGGCAGCACCCCAACACCTCTCTTGAGGACTCCAGGAGGTGTGCAGGCACCGTGCAGAACTCTCAGAGCATCGTGCAGCTGCTGACAGGCACAGGCCTTGGTTTTGGTGCCTACACCTACTTTGCTGAGAGTTTGCTTTTGGAGCAAGGTCCTCAAATGCTCTTAGTGGCATTGGCTCTCTCTGGGAGTAGAAACCATGTAAATAGCGTGTCTGTAAGGCAGCAGTTACCAGGGAACCTTGTCACGAAGCAGCCTGAGGCTGAGGTTGTGTGCAGGTGCTGGGTACATGGAAATCTTTAGTTTCACCCTGGGTTTCCAAGCTACTGGCTCAATGGTAAAGGTGACCTGCTGTGAGTTAGAAAACTTTACAACCTGATTAAAAGAAACTTGGATGGTCTTCAAACTCCAAGTAAAGAAATCCCATCTCCTTTCAAACATTATGATGACTTCATTTGGCCTTCTTCTTGGCTAAAAAGAAAGTATTTTGCTAAGCTTTCTGAACTTAGTGATGTCCATGCAATCATGGTCATGAGCCGGCATCATCACATGTTGCAAGCACAAAGGGTGGCCTTGGTGGGGGGGGAGCTCACAACACAGGTACTGTGAGGTCATCATCAAAACTAAAGATGGGAATCTTCCTGAGCTGAGTTGAATATGCTAGAAAGCCATTTAAAAAATGGGGTAAAAATAGCCTGTCCTGGTGATAACGCAGCTACCATTTCTGGCTAAGAGGAACTCAGTGTCTTTCACAAAAAGTGGGGAATTTAAGAAAGACAAACCACAGCACCTCCCTGATGATTTCCCACGAGTCTGAGCACTGGAAACTCAGATGCAGTACGAGAGGCGCCAACATTAAGTAAACCCAACATTGCTGCAAGGTTAAAAATTTACTGCCACAGAGTAATAGAGGGGGAGTTAACACAGCATCTTTTACCTTTCTGCAGAAGCAGTGGGAGGATGGCAAAGGCAAAGGTTTCTCCTTTGTCTGTCGACTCAGGAGCAGAAGAAAAACTTGTCCTGTTCCTCTACAGCCTGACTCTGTGCTGCTCGGGTGTCACACCACCATGGGTGCCTGTGCAAGCTGGACAGGCAATGCCAGGCAAGTTGGGTTTTCCATTCATGCCCATGTTCTGCTCCTTGTTAGGCACCACAGGATCAGGCTGTGTTTCTTCTGTGGGCCCAAGGCAGGTGAGCTTTGGTGAATTCTACGAGTTAAGGGAAGGCACACAGTGTGCATTTCTTAGGAGAGCCTCAGTCCCACAGGCAGGGACTGAAAGTAGAGGATTGATGTGGAACCTTTTTATAGATGTTCAGACACTTAATATCCTTTATGAAAGAGTAATACGTTTTTATGATACCACTATAATTTTATTACATCCACTATACTTTAAGTCTACTTTTTACAGGGCTGAAGCTAATGGATTTTGCAGCCCAATGCATGTTGGTTGTGAAAGGTGGCTCTGAACATCCACGCACCAAGCCAGTGATTCCCACAGCGACCATCGCAGTGCGGCAGGACAAGGGAAGAGCTGGGACACTCAAGAGGAGGGAGAGGTTTGGTTTCTCCTTCTAACCTTCAGTTCTGCAGCCACAGCTGACTGGTACTGCAGGCCCAGAGATGCAACTGCACACTAGGAAGGGGTGATTTTAAACAGAGGTTCCTATTGTCGTAGCTTTCACTGTAAATAGGCAAAGGAACCTCATACACCCAACTAGAGAACCCACTGCAAGCAAAACAAGCTGGGAAGCTGAACAGATGCACCACACACAGGCTAACGATGTAAGCATTTTGTCTGATCCTCTGAGCTCTGGACACTTCTGTAAGAGTAGTCCTCAGCCTGTGATCTGCTGAACCCGGACAGCCCAGGTTCTCCTGCTGAAGGGTCTAAGAAAGATTGCTGGGAAAAAGCATGGAATGCAGAGGTCACATCTGAAAAGCGCAGGCTGCTGTGCAAGCCTGCCCAGGGGCAGAGGTCTCAGAAATTAAAGGGACCCCTTCTGTACAACACAGCTAGTCAGGGGACAAAACCAGGACTTCTTTCCATCTGAAAGCTAGGCTGCAAGCATTTTTTCCAAGCTGAGATGTGTTTACAGACTCTGCTCATGGCAAAAGATCCTTCTCTGCCTGTGCTGACAGCCACTGCCAGCGGTGCCTGGCAGCAGCCTTGCTCTCCTGCTAGCCCAGGGACAGTGCTGCACAACCGGGGTGTTGTCATAAATTCAGGTGGCATAAACTTTGGTTCCTCTGGTCAGTGGCTTCATGAGCTCTGAGCGGTGAGTTATTAGGCAGACAACTCTGCTAAAGAAAGGCCAGGATGCTCAGGGAAATGATGAGCTGTTCAGTCACCAGTGCTCCCCTCAACAAGGGTTTGGCCTCTTGTGCCCTCAGGCCTTGCCACAGCCCTCTCACAGTGGCTGCTCAGGCACTGTTTGCCCCCTACCAATACGCAAATCTTAGAGCTCCGTAAAGCCTCACACCCCCCAGCATGCTTCTCACCCAGCCCACGGGTTGGTAACATTCACCCCACACCACATTTCCCCACAAGCTGCTTGCTACTGAAGTTGCTGTCCCGTGAGGTGCCACCGTCCCGCACTGCTGGCTCACCGAAGGCCTACTTCTGAGAGCACCAAGAGCACGTTAGGAAGTAGACTTTTAATCTACTCAAAACACGATCCTACACATACAATGCCAGTTGCCCTGGAAGATTCAGCAGCACCAGCTTCACTGAAGTTCTCATACTGCGATTAATCTAGACTCAGTTTGAGATGATGGTGGCCATTTCCTGAATCACAGGCAAGTTATCAAGCCACAGCAGAAGACAGAGACATAGAATCCCATAAAGGATCATGGAGTTCAACTCCTGGCTCCACAGCTTGTGTAGCTTCTGGCTTCCTGAGGCAGTATTACTCATGTGCTATGAAACTAGGTCATAGTTCCTGGTTTCTCCAGATTCCAGATTTTCAAAACTGGGGCATCTGGTTTGACCTGAGCTCTGATACTTGATAGTGCTAAGAGATTGTTATTAGTGCTGCTGCAGGCCTGAACTGGGACACTGAGTCAGGGGCTGCACCAGGAGAGGACACACAGGTTGCTATTTCGGGATGTTTCATACCATACAGACAGTGATGCCCATTAAAGTCTATATGATTTTTTTCCTTTCTTCCCACCAGGCACCTTGTCCTTATAAACTCATAAGCTACAAAAACTGGCATGAATTGCTCAAAGGCTTGAAAGTGTAGCCAGATCAGAAAGTGATGGCTGCTGGAGGCCATGTGCAACTCTGATACTTTCAGAAAAGGAGTTTAAGCATAAGAAAATAAAAGCAAAATAAAAGGATGGGTTTGTGATGGCAGGCACATATCAGCTACCATCTGTAGGGGTGTTCTATCATCAGGAGGCTGGAACATGAATTACCCAATTTTCCACTCCTGCAGGAAATAGATCATCCTTGCCTCTCCACTTCTTATCAGCATCATGTATATTTGCTTTCATCCAGTAGAAAACAATTTATCCTTTTCATTCTTAGACAGTGTGGAGGAGTCCTGGAAAAGGCAAAATATTTTAAAATCTTGGTTCAAAAGCACACCAGTGCACGGGCTCTGTTTAAGTGCATTCCCCTCCTGCCTTCATCCCCAACTTCAGCAGCTACATGCCAAACCACAGAGCCCTTTGCCTGACATCACCTGTCAGCAGCTGCACGATGCTCTGAGAGTTCTGCACGGTGCCTGCACACCTCCTGGAGTCCTCAAGAGAGGTGTTGGGGTGCTGCCAGGAGACACTGGCGGCCTTACCGAGCAGGGTGAGGAGTTCTCACTGGGGCCTGTCAGACAGAATCTGGAAAAGCACCAAGTGTCCAGGAACACACATCCCATTTCCTGGAGGGCCTTGTGAAGACTGGTGCTCTGGGTGCTCAACACGTGCAGGCTCTGGATGAAGCCCCACCAGACTGCATGTTTAGGTGTGTCACTGGGGCTGGCTGTGGCAGCGACCGAGGCGTGACTCAGTGTTGCTGCAGGTATGGCACGTGTAACAGACAGGAGGTCTTGCACCTAAATGCCAAGAGTCCTGCTCTCTCACCTTTGGTAAGACTTTTGCCTTCCTCTCCTGGAGGCTACCTGGGGGCTTATTTTCAAAGCACATTTCAGGGGATGCAGATTAGGCATGTGAATGCACAGCACCTGAACCCCTCAGTAATGATGGGTCCTTTGAAACCGTTGTCTTTGTGATAATCACAGAATCTCCTGAGTTGAAAGGGACCCATAAGGAGCATCGAGTCCAACTCTGGGTCCAGACAGGATCAGCCAAGTCAGAACCTGGAACTGAGTGCATCGTCCAGATGCTTCTTGAACTCAGCCAAGCTGGGTGCTGAGACCCCTTCCCTGGGGAGCCTGTTCCAGTGCCCCATCACCCTCTCAGTAAAGAACCTCTTCCTAACATCCAACCTAAACCTCCCCTGTCACAGCTTCATGCCACTCCCTCGGGTTCTGTCACTGGTCCCCAAAGAGAGGAGACTGGTGCCTGCCCTTTGTCAGTTCACCTGATGCCACACGTGCAGCAGACACCCTGCAGAACGACACAAAACCAGCCATCTGCACAGGCACCGGCTCCCCTGCCAAACTTCTGTCACTGAGATGATATATTGTACAGGAAAAAAAGCCAGTTATCTTTGTCATTGCTTGCCAAAACATGTACACACCCTACATCTACGCAGACAACTGTGCTATTATCTGATGGTTTGTTGGTGCTTCCTGCCAGACCTTTTAAGTTGAAATGCACATGCTAAGTGTCTAGACGCCTAATGCTCTGCTCCATGCTGAGGCTTAGGAGTTGTTCTGTGTGTGTGTTTCGTGAAGGAAGAAGAGGAGGGTTGCCAGACAAACTAGTAAGATGCTTTAAAGCCGGTGAGGTGTCAGGTCTGCTTTCTCTTTACATCTCTGCATTCATCCACTAAAGCGAAGGGGGAACAGCGCCTGTTGCTGTCCATGCTGCGAATAGCAGTGGCTGCCTCATTGGCACTGCATCAGAAAAGCCAGGTGACTGCATTCATCCTCCCTCTATGGCAGCATAGTAATCTCCCACCCATTAACCCTAAAATCCCCAGATTCTACTCATCTTTAACTGCCTTTACTCATTTTTGTGCTAGCCAGCACCACAGAGATGCCAACACCCATCACTGTCTCCTGGCAGTTGTCTTCTGGATGGTTGTCCAGAAAGAGTAGGGATTTTAGATGATGGTTTTGGGCAGGGAGAAACCTAATGAAATTCAACAAGAGCAAGTGTAAAGTCTGGCACCTGGGGAGGAATAACTGTCTGTATCAGTACAGGCTGGGGGAAGACCTGCTGGAGAGGAGCTCTGTGGAGAAGGACCTGGGGGTCCTGGTTGATGACAGGTTGGCTATGAGCCAGCAGTGTGCACTGGTGGCTAAGAGAGCCAATGGGATCCTGGGGTGCATCAGGAAGAGTGTGTCCAGCAGGTCGAAGGAGGTGATCCTCCCCCTCTACTCTGCCCTGGTCAGGCCCCACCTGGAGTATTGTGTCCAGTTCTGGGCTCCCTGGTATCAAAAAGACAGGGACCTCCTGGAGAGAGTCCAGAGAAGGGCTACGAAGATGATTA
>VZTU01018075.1:18675-34138 GCA_013400835.1 Zapornia atra
GGGAGCTGCTTTGGCAGGGGGGTTGGACCCCATGATCTCTCGAGGTCCCTTCCAGCCCCTACGATTCTGTGATTCTGTGATGATTCTGTGATTTAGAGGCCATCACAGGCAACCCTCTGCACATGAGAACATCTGCCCATCCTGAGCCTCAAAGAACATTGAGGTATCCCTCAACAAGGTCCAGACACATTCTTTTCAAATGCAGATGGATGGCATCAGCTTGTATTGCAGGGTTAACAGCCCCATGGCTAGCAGCAGCCTATGTCCCCAACACTCAGTGCTTCTGCCTGCTTGTCTCTGAGCATATGTTTGAGGCAGGTTTTTCTCCATTCCTGTTCTGTTTGCTGTTTTGCATGAGGACAAAGGTAACTAAAAATGTTGTATTTGCAAGTACACGAGGCACTTTGAGGTGAATAATCATGCTACATGCAAAATTTTGTCTTCAAGCTCTTCCCAGTATTGTTTCCTCACAGCTTTCAGAGAATCCATAAGCATGTCTCACATGCTGCCAGTCTTGCATGTGCATCACCTCCCATGTGCATGTGAGAATCGAGCCCTTGGAGCACAGTGTCCATGTACAAATAGCCATGTCTGCTTAAACAGAGCTGCCCCTCCCCTCCCCTCCCCTCCCCGGTGAGGCTATCAGCACTGAAGGCTGTGGCACAGTAAGTCATCAAGCTACTCTAATCTGGAGGATCTTTCCAGGGATGGCTGCCAGTTTCTATTTGTCTTTAGTGCTTGTTACAAAGCAAACCACCGGTGAGTTACAGACCCCACTTGGCTGCCTCCAAAGCCTCTCTGAGGAGGTAACATGTCCCTGAGCAACTTCTTAATCAGTTGTTCTCATGACATTCTTAGGCAACGGCTCAAGCACAGTGTTCAGACGTTATTCAGCTGCAACCAGGAGACTTCACTGTATCTGTGAGCTCAGCCTGGGGAAGCAGGCCAACTGGCCCAAGCCAAACTCACTGTTGGCCTAGCTCTGCAGAAGGCCTGAGCCTTGCAAGTCTTCACACAGGGTGCACATGCCGCTCTGGTTGACCTTGGGTGTGAGAGGAGGAGAAGCCATGCAGCCATCCCATGGACTGTTGATGCACAGCTGTTCTTAACGTGTTGATCTGGGTTAAATCAGCATCCAAAGGGGAAAGTGGAAGCTGCTGAGCTAGCAAACTTGACCAATTTGCTTGGCTGAGCCTGCATTCACCACCTCAGCCACTAGCCACCACCGGCACGCTCGCTTTCAGAAAGACCAAAGGACATCCACCTCTGTGAAGGTTCAAGCTGTGGAGTTTAATCCAACAGGCTGACTGTGCATCTGCAGCAGACGGCGAACGCACCTGTGTCCCCTGGCTGTATCCCCTGGCCATCATCTGTCCCTAGCTCATTTCTCTGCCTCTTCATCCACAGGCCTATGCTTTTAATTGCCACTCATCACTGGGACTAGGCAGTGCCTTTGCCACGACGCCTGTTACGTGGTGCTGTGCAACGAGACAGTGCCACGGCCAGCACCAGGAGTCATAAGGGGATTTGCTCAGCAGGATTGGCCAGGTGAAGGAAACACAGTCCCAGAATTCCTGGAGAAGATCAAGTTTGCCTTTCCCTCACCCACTGTCCTGCTCTGATGACCAAACACTAACACAACCATGTTGCTGTTCCCTACAGGGCAGTTCCCTCAGCTTTTTCCTCTTTCTCATGTTCCTCTGGCAGAACCTGAGGCACTCTGACCTTCTTCAACACGGTTATCATCCCATGAACAGCAGGTCAGTGGAGTTGCATTCAAGCTCCCAAGGGATTTTTCCACCTGGGAAGTTTCTCTTTCACACTGTACAGGCTTTATTAGCTTGAGTCTTCTAGTCTTTTAATTAAAAAAACTTCTCAGGCAGAGAAAATTCACACCTGACAAGCAACTTAAAAGTTGTGTATCCTTGGATGCACATTTAATTTTATTCTAGGTGAACATTAAAAGCAAAACTATGTGGAGAGCAGACCTTGCTGCTGAAATCCCAAGTGCTAAATAAATAATTGAAAGCCAAACTGTGCCTTGGAATTATGTAACCAGGTCAGGTTCAGGAAAATGTCATTAATCCAACAGGCTCTCAGGACATAGGCTTTTATTCCTACTGAAGTGAGATTAAATGAGCACATGGTTGCAAGTCCAGCTTGCTTCTAAGTACATTCCTGGGCAGGGAAGGACTCAAGCAAGTGTTCAAATGGTTTCTCTGAAACACAAGCCCAGAGGTTAAGAGTACAGCAGCAACTGTGCCCCAGTGAACCTGTCTGCACTCTGCTAATCGAAGTGAACCACAGGTCCATGGGAACTTCCCAGCTATGCCGAGACTGGGAAAGCACCAGAGAGAAAGAGGGGGAGAGGGGGAGATGTAGGTTTTTTTAATCCAATGTGCCTCAAAATGCCAAGGAAGTTCTTTTCACTTGACTAAAGAAAGCAGCCGACTTTGCAGAAAACAGTTTATTAAATACATGAGACTTGGTTGCTACACCTACTTACAGACAAAATACCGTGAGTAAAGCATGCACTTACCACAGACACCAATGACTATCCTGATTATTTTTTAAGTGGTCTTTAATTCTGCAAGTTTAAGGCTGTACCAATATAAACTTAAAATAACAAAGAAAAGAGGTCACACTACGATAGTAGCCAACATACAGACAGTGAAATCAATCTCTAGTGTAGCAGAACCAGACTTCTTACAGATTATCAAAGTGAATGAAAATGGAGCTGAGATGCAATAAATATCAAGAGTATCTCTGGAATCTGCAGATCAGCAAAAGTGAATGCCATACTGCAATTAGCACACAACTGAATCCATTCCTTTCAAAAGCCTAATTATCTGACAACTGATCTAAGGGATGAAGCTCAGACACCATTTAAAAAAAAAAAAAACCCAAACAAACGACTTCTTGGTTTTATTATTTTTTCTTCTGGAGGGCACTTTTGTACTCCAGCACTAAAAGAGCATCATTCAGGAGACATCTACTGAAGTGTGGCAGACAGCAGTGCAACATACATTTGTTTACTCCATCACAGTTAAACAAGAATGGAGCATCTTGCAGTGGGGAAAAAAAAAAAAAAGAAGAAACAACTCCCCCTCCCCAGTTCTCAGCTGACACAAGTGACAGAACAACTTTGTTGACCATCTGGTTTCCACCCATGAAAGACCTCACCCTATGTGCAGTTTGCTTCTTAAAAACATGCCTTAGAACTAGTGATACAGCATCCACAGGGATCGTTACTTACCGGGCTGCTGAATAAAAAGATTACCTGGAACCCCAGTTAGGGTTCTGGGGCTGAAACTGGGTTATGAAACCTTTCCTCAGTTACAGCAGTGAAGCCTTTTTGCTGGGTTTCCTCCTGTCCTCGTGCATCTCCAGAAAGAAAGTAATTTGAGGAGAGTGGGGTTGAGCAGGTACCTCTGAAAATGGACTGCAGTCCATTTTGCTCACATTTCCAGAAAATATCTTCCTTCCTCTCAGATATTATAGATTTGCAGAGCCCAATGCATTAAAACTCATTGAAGTATTACTTCTCTCTAATAAACCAGTGTACACATCAACTCCCAAAGGCAGGGGCAATGAACCTGTGTAAGAAGGTGTCCTGGGTACAGAGAACTGCATTTTGAGTTGAAGATAGGTAGCACCACTCATGCTAAGATCTCTGATTTAAATAGCTCATCATCATAGCTGGGGCTTGCAAAGGGGTCTACAAAAAAATCAACTCCCAAATTCCACTGGGGTTGGATCAATAAGTCTCTCCTGACTCCTTCCAGCAATGCAGCTTAAAATGTTACTGTTGGTTTGTTTTTTTTTTTTTTTCCTAAAAGCCAAAAACAAGCCCCAAATTTAAAAGAATATTACTTTTTTTAAAAAGAAAGCTCATCCTGCAATATAATGCACTTCAGAACAAAATGCAATTACAAGAGCTGTTGCAGGACTGACAACACGTACACTGAGGGCATCACAGGGACTGGAAGGGGGTACCTGACCCAGCACACCGTTACTATCTGCCAGTTTGCATCTCAACACCAGTGAGCCATGGTGAGGAGCAAACAGGTGCCTCTAGAGACTGGCACACCACAGGCAGCGGGCTAAATCCCAATGCCAGGTCTGCGCCTGTGGAACCATGACTGCATTTCCTGTGTGCAAACTGCTAAATAAAGGTTATTCATCACTTTCATCATTCCAATCCAACCTGAAGAAAATGCACATATACCAGGATTCCCAATAGGAGAGGAAAGGGGTGAAAAATATGCTGCTGTGCTGCAAGAATCTGATGCTTTTTTTTTCAAGTTGAAACAACCCATAGAAGCCATGAAGACCAACCAGTAAGAGAACTGGTGCAACTGGTGGGCCCATGGAGACTCAGATCTAGCTATAAATGGAACAATACAGGCAATAGCACCGTGTATGCCTTGCATATTTAATATTAGGCAGGGCCACACAGGCAGGAGTTCTGAGGAGCCAAAATTCTTCACTCATACTAGTGGAAGCATGCATTCATGTAGAAATGGCTACTAGACAAGCTAAACAACAGAGAAATGCACTGCAACTGGTCTCAACTGGCTTCTGATCTGGCAGGAGGAGCCTGAAGAAGCTACCAATTTTTAAATAACAGTAAAAGGACCTAGTATTTCTCAAGAAAGCCCCTTTCCCTCCAAGAGATGGGAACAAAGTGCTGCAAAAAGGACTCTTCAGCATCCTAATAATTTGGGTAAGGCTTAGATCTTCAGGTGGGGTTTGCAGATTCACAGCTTGTGGGGAACTGGCTTGTGACATTCTACACAGGACTATTTTCAGTGTGTTGTGGGCTGCATCCTTTATTATTACTGCTTGCAAGTGTCCCAGGTATCATAAAAAAGGAGCATCTACATTGAAAATTTTGACATAAACTTTTTTTTTGGAAATATTTTACATCACAAGGGCCGTAAATTGTATTGCTCAGAGATGGCTTTAGACCAGCACATGTAAGGATTAATTCAATGCACTCTTATTTTCCCAATCATACAGTTTTCCTGGCAGCTTGGTGCTGTGATTTGAGAAGTCCTTTCAAGAGGTGTAACAGACTTCCACCTCTCAACAGAGATGGAAAAACAATGCTTAGTCTTTTTTCCATGCAAAACACCATTTTAAATGCCAACCCAGGTAGAGTTGATCGTGCCTTATGGCTGGGAAATGCTGCAGATGGATGAACATCTCTCATTTCCCTCTTGCCTGCTTCTGTTGTATGATTACAGTATGGTACCATTTCAGCCTGTCACAATCTTATCACTACCAGAATGAATGCGTATGCACGCGCGTGTTTGCTGTGCTGCCAGATTCTAAGCAGAGGGTGGAAAAGGAGCTGAAAATGCAATGTCAGAATTTTGATAAACAGGGTCTGTCTGCCATGAAAGCAGTTAGAAAGAACGAGACCAAAAATCTTGGGCTTGAATTTCATCCAAGTCTCATTTGGCAGCAATATGTGGCTTCAGCAGAGGCAGAACAGGGACTGGAATCCACCACTTGACCAGGCTGACACTTGTTTACAAGAGCAAGCTTGCAACTGTTATGAGAACTAACAGTTCCTCATGGTAATGAGAGGATTGCTTTCATTAAATGGCATTTCAGCGTGCCCCACAATGACTGGAACAGGTTTGTCTAATCACTGGATCCGTTACCAACAGGAACATTTGGGTACCACGCATTCCCTCATACCCCTCACATTCACAGTTGGCAAGCTGCTGCTGCAGGAGGTGGAGCTGGGGAAGATGGCTTCTTTTCAGCTCTGTTAAGGGTTGGTTTTTTTTTTTCCAAATGAAAATTAATAAGAAGAGATTTGAAAGAAAGAAAGACGGAGAGTTCAAGATATTTTTTTTTAAGCTTCAAGCTGGTAAGTGATCATCTGTGCAGAACAAGATATTAGAAGTTTGGCACCTCCTATCTACCACAACATATGGATTCCTTCTACAGAAGGCACTAAATCCTGGCTTGAAACAGGAAATGAACAGCAGAATGCAGAGTTTTACTGTGACACACACAAAAACCTGCTAACCGGCACAGCTTCACAGCACAGTTTTCAGTTGCCTACCACAGTGATGACTACAGCAGCAATGGTTAGCATTTGCACAGGTACCACAGAGATACAAATGTCAGAACATCTAGAAAACATGCAAAGATCTCAACACCAACATCTCACAATGCATAGAAATCATTACTAGTAGTAGTATGCAAGACAGTGGATCGTTTTCTTATAAAACAGATGAATTAACAAAATCTACTTGTTTTACAAACTGCTCTTCAAAAGGCTGAGTTGCCATTAAAGTCTGTGAATGGAAGTGAACTGCAGAGAGAGGTTTGACTCTGAGAACAAAGTGGTCACTTAGGAGAATTCACATTGTTAGGAGGAAATGTAGCTACATTTCATTAAAGTATGTTTCTCAACTTCTGTTTTGGGACAAACAGTGTTAATCTCATCAGTTTACTAAATGGGTGAAAAGACATTCACATTAAAAGATTAGAAAGACTGAACACTGCATGCAGGGAAAGATAAAAGCCTTATTGTCATGGTTTCTCCCTAGCACTGCTCAACCATGAGACCAAGGGTTGTCATAGCAAAAATGCTTTTCAAAGGCAGAGTTAAAGCCAGCAGATAATTAAAACAAATGGAAAATATTTTCTAATTCCAGTATAAAACAAAGTAGGTTATTAAGGGATAAGGATTATGCTTGCCTTCCTTAGGAAAAAAGACAATATACTCCATTGTGTTTGCTAGGCTTCCAAGCTGCCTTTCCACTGCCCTCCCCACACTTAGATATTCTGCCATTTATTATTATTCTGCTCTTGAATACCTTGGTCTACCCTGACAGGTCTCAAGATGACCCTGAGATGGATGGGTCGCACAGACTGACAACGCAACCCAGGCCAAGAGATGTCCTTTCCTGCATCTTCACACCCACTGGTTCCAGCAGGGCTAGCTCTGTGCAGCTAAGGGCCCATGCTGGGTGGAAGCAGGTGGCACAGGCAGGTATTCCTCAGGGTGCTCTGCAGCTCCTGGGTCGCAGGCACATGGCAGTAAAATCAGGTTGTCACCATTCCTCCCTCTGACACTATGGTGTTTTGAGTCACATTTTGTCTGCACATCCCTGGATGCTCTGGGCATTCCCTCACCTGCATTTCACAGCCTGGTACAGACAAACCTCATCTTGCCAGCTGCTCACAGATAAAGCTCCCACAGAAGGCAGCGCTTGGAGGAGCTGAACCACAAGCACCACACAGGAAACAAAGGCCTCCACAAAGCGACTGACACTGCAGTCACCATCCAGTGCACCTTCAGCCTCAAGAGTCACCCAGAGAAGATCTGTCTACCTACACACCTAGACAAACGTTACCAAAATCAGACTGAAGCCAGTTACTATTGCTTTGCCTTCTGGATGTACAGTTTGCATCCACTGCTGAAGAGACAGAGGCTGCAGTGCACCTCCTGCATTGGCCTGTTTTCAGGCTGGGAATTTGGCACATAGTAAGTATATGAAATGCATGACAGGTAGAAGGGAAGGAGCAGTGTGGGGCAGATCAGGGACTACTTAAGGCTGCACACGATTCAGGCCCGCTCACAACATGCTGTAATAGTTAGGAGGGCAGCCTCAGCAAGATCACAGCCTTCACAAAGCAAATAAAAGTCTACACAGGAGGAATGTTAGAGTTGTCTTTGTTCACAGAAATAGCACCTGAAGTGGCAAAGATAATAGCTGTAAAAATAATTTTGAGTTTAGTTTAGTAGTGTAGGAATACTGCTATTTTTTTTGTCCAAAATTTTTTGCCCTTTTTTTTGATTCTTTTCCCCTCACTTGGCTGTTTCATTATTTTCTTGATAGTAACCAAACCCCACAAAGGCAGATTCCTGAAACATTGTGAAACAGCTAAACACCTCATTCTCACTGAAAGTCTAGCCTACCAAATTTCGACGATAGCACCTACATCACCAGTGTCTTAAACACCATGGAGGAATATTCTATTAACTGCAAAAGATGAACTTGAAATCAGAAAAGGTACTATTTTTTGAGATTATAGTGACTGCTGTATAACAAATGCTGAGCACAAGAATAAAGGATTAGGCAAAAGTATCCTAATCCCTTTGAAACAGTAAACCCATTTCCAATGCACAGACAGCTCATCTAATGGCATTTCTGTAACAAAAACAGTAGAATTTTGTGTGCACTGCTAAGTCAAGTTAACCAATGAGAAAACAGAGGAAATAAATTCCTCATGTGAGAAAGACAGATTCTAGGAGACTACATTAAAAACTGTCAGCTCGTGTAATGAACAAGTTGTGTGCCAAACCAATCTTTCCCCATCGGATCAGGAATTAAAGTGTTAGAGATCACCTCTGCTTTGAACATGTTCCCGTGAATGGCTAGCATCAAACTTTCCAACAAGCTGGCAGGAGTCTCTAAGCTGTGTGCTTTTTCACTTCCCAGCATTTCACCGCTGTAAATGCTTCTCTGCTGCTTTTAGGAAGGGTCAAGGTGCCGGAGGACAACTTCATCAGAACTTCGTAGGGCCTCACCCAGAGTCAGTGCAGTGTGGGGGAATGGGCTGGCACCTGGTCTGCACATGGAGCTGGAAGCAAGTGCAACCATGCAACTTGCCAGGAGCTCGGAGAAACCCGGCTTGTCCTCGGAAGGGCAACTCCATCGCTTGCTGAAGTTATGCTGCTGTGAAAGAGGTGGAGCAGCGATGTCCATGGTGGCCCTCAGCTTTCCAAAACCCCCAGGAATATACAGCACAGTGTCATGTGTCCATCACACACAGTCCATGGGGAAAGCACCATCATTAAATTGTGCTTGGTGCCTTCCCCCTTGTTGGCTCGCAGAAGCCTGGCTGATCGGGGTGTCCGTGACAAGCTACCCATGGGCTCTTGGTTTTTGGAGAATGGTGCAGCAAAACCCATGCTGGCTCTGCACAGAACCAACAGATGTACCAGGAGACACCAGCTGATGCAGTACTGTCCCAACCAACAAGGCACACTCAGCACATGAGCACCATCACCAGAAAGTACAGTTCAAGTTTTTCAGCTAGGAATATAGCCAGACTTCAGGCTGGACTGCCTTCTCTCCACACTCCTCCTCAGCACTGCGAGTGCGGATTCAACACACACTTGAAAGCACAGAAAGAAAAGGAAATACATCTTCTCTCTTAAGAACAAGGACAGCAACTCACCTTAGGCAAAGCAGCCATCTCTTCACACTGACATTTAGGAGAGAACACTCATTAAGAAGTGCCGACCCACTCCCCAACCGTATTTCACAATGAACAGCTGAGTCCTTCTCTAGCCTAACCCAGAGGCATGAATCGGCTCATTTGAAGCAAATCAAACCACATTTGTGTGTCCTGTAAGCTCTCCTCCTTCCCACACATGCACACTGCCTCCAGGAGTTCAGGGAGTCACGGGCATCCCAATGCCCTGTTTCCCATACCACGTGAGATGAACTGATTTCCATGACAGCGTGAACCCGACTGCTGAAGACCAGTGATTTCAGTCCTATTTTAAGGGTGTCAGTGGAGGGCCAGCCAGCCAGATGTGGGCCTGGTCCTCTACACAGGAGTGAATTGCATCTCATTCATGTTTCGAAAGCTCTCTCACAAAAAGAAGCAGAGAAGACAGAGGGAAGATGCTTCCAGCATGACAGATGCGAGCCTCCAGAGTGCTTGTGCCCAGTCTACCGGTAACCCCGTGTACCTGACACGAGGAGTCTGCTCTGAGTGCATTATCCCCAAAGCACAAGGTCACTTAACAGGCAGGGAGGGAGCTCTCAGCCAAGAGCTGCCCTGCACAAAGTGGTCTCCTTGCCCCACAGTGCAGACACTGGGTGAGTGTAATTATTAGAGGATCAGGGATAGTGAGAGGAGCAGGGATGGGGAAGACCGGTCAGTCAATCACAGTCACTTGCAGCTTCTAGTCAGGAGGAGTGGTCAGCTCATGCACCACATGCCAGTCAGGTCAGTCAATGCACTTATGGGATGTACTCAGACATGGTGACGGGAAAGGGTAGGTTTGAGCTGAACAGGGAGGAAACCTAGTGCAACAGGAATCTCAGTTTCCTTTAAGGCTGTTTTAGACCTTAGGGCAGTTCAGGCTCTAGAGTGACACAACACCTGCTCTTCCTGATCCCCATCTTCCCACCCCATACCACTTGTGCAAACAGCAGACCAAGATCTGGTCACAAATATCTGAGACAAGCATGCACAGCAGTGCAACATGTTGCTTGCATCTCATTCTCTACACACCTTTCTAAGAGGGCAACTATGCTGTAGACTGAGTACCAGTGCACAGCAGCTTCTACAAACAAAAACACAAAACAGCTTAGAAGTGTTGATATTCTTCACAAAGGAGAATGGGCAACGGGGACACCATTGCCATTGTTAGATTGTCCTTTATGTCTGGCTGTTGCTATCACAGAATTATTGCACTATGCAGTTGAACCAGGTATGTGCTGTTATTTTAAGACATCCCTTGAAATTTAGTCTTCAATGTAGTTCACAACAGTATTTCATTCTCCTGCACTTAAAAATACATTTTGTTGCATAAATACGTATCTGAAAATTAAACAGGCAGTTTGAAACACCCAGATACCAAAGACTTCAGTTCCAACTACCTGCACAAATACGTGTACGTTGTGCAAACCCACAATATCATAAATACATGCATGAGTGACTAATAAAACAGAGCTTAAGCCGCCCAAGAGCCCACAGCTCTGCCCAGCTAAATGTGCAACCACGTGAACAGATCCAAGCGCATGTATTGTGCACAGCTGCATCCAGATCAGTCCAGTGACATCCATATATCATCCCCATGTCTGACTCTTGGTTTGGTGTCATGAGAAGGCCACGTGGGGAAGCCTGCGCTAGCGCTGCTGCAGACTCCTTCGCACCGAGTGCAGGCCTGTGCTTTGGCACTCTGTCTTTCTTAAGTTCAAGGCCAGATTTTGCACTTTGCAGCACTGAGCAAATCTTCCGAAAGCTGGTAGATGGTTCAGAAGGCAACCAGTACGTCTGCAAATGATTCAGGAGGGTCTCAGTCTGTGTTACGCTTTTGATGGGTTTCCAAAGCTGCTAGCTAACGACTCTGTGATACTGGCAGGGGAAGACCTTCCTTTGTCTGCCCCACTGACTCTGCATCTCAATTGGTGAGCAGATTCAACTCAGTAATCTGGCAGAAAATTATGTGACATCCCCTTTTTTTAGTGCTGCATTTTCTGCTGGGCTAGTGAGTTGAAATGATTCACTGAAATGGTCTAACACCAGATGAAATAAATAAAGGTGAGTTGCAGGAAAAAAGGGGAAAAGGAAGGAGTAAAGCAAGCTGCATTTTGGAGCCAGCTACCCCCATCTTATGGAAATCACAGCCTTACTGTGGTACAAAAGCTCAGCTTTTACACTGGAGCACAGTGTAGTCAGGAGCACAGCCAGCCCCCCTGCAAGCTGCCCCACTCAGCCACCAGCTGACAGGCTGCACTGGATGGGAGCAGGACAGTGTTTTGCCAGTTGCCCTTTTGATTCCATGCTCAAAGGTGCTTGGAGTCCAGAGCCGTGGTAGAAGACCCCGATCCTTTGCTGAGGCAAAGAGGAAGGTTTGTGAAGGTGGGCAGCACTACCTCCTGGACAGAAGGCTATGTCTTAGCACTAGGGAAGCTGCACGCCATCACAGTAAGCTTGCAGATTGCTGCTGGAGGAGGTTTGACACCCGCAGTGTTTGACACCTGCAGTCAGAGTACTGGGAGACAAATAACAAGCAACTGAGTTGTCACCTGTCAGCTGAGCCACAGCAACTAGGACGTTTACTCTCCTGCAGCAGGAGACCAGACCAAGAGAGTGGTTTAAAACAGAAGTCTCCCTTCCAGTGGGTAACAGCCTTCATAGGGCCTTAATATAAACACTAATTCATTAAGCTGTGGTCATTTAATTCCTTGCAACTGTCAACAACTGAAGACTGGGTAATATGTTGTGCTAAATGCCCTTGAAAGCTAATAAATTTATTTTTGGAGTATGATACTACTTGGGTATCATATTCTGGCCCTGTGTGTTGTTTAACTACTTCAACAAGTAGTCTATTTGGGGCCACCCGGTCAGAATTTGCCAGGCAATCTGCCAGCAGCACCAACTGGAAGCTGGAGTTACTATAGATGTTGCAAAGCTGAACAAAACCATGCCTGTAATACTGAGGCCATCACAATAAGCACACGTACTCCACAGCTTATCCACCAACCAGACAAGCAGAAGTTGCTGATGTGGTCTGCTAAGCCAAGGGTATCAGAGATGTTGCCTCACCCAGCACACAGGCTGGACATGAGCACAAACCATCCTAACACTGTGGTAAACATGCAGTAGGTGGAGTTAGGAAGTCATGGGAAATTATTTTTATGACCTCCCAGCTCAAAACCCAAGAGCACCCACCTTCTTTCCTCTGGGTCACTCTGAGTATTTTTGGCTCCTGCTGATGGAGACGAGGTCTGTGTTGAGGCTGAATTACAGCACCGGTGCGAAGCGGCATTTCAGGGACCTGCTTGCAGCACGGCACATTCACAGCCAGTCATCTGCCTCCTCAGGGACAAGAGTAATTGCAGAATTACCACACTAAGCAGCTCACCCAAAACAGCCCACTCTGAAGCAACATGCTTAGGGCGTACCTCCACAAGGTGTGAAGCACTGCCAATAATATTGTGAGAAGCAATTTGGATATGAGGTCTGGTTTCCTGCCTTGTAAAGCTTGAGGAGAGACAGGAAGGAGTCACCTCATGGTGCATCTTCTTTCCCCTACAAGCTCAAGGCAGCTCTTCCCAGCGTAGAGGAGCAATCAGGCCAGTGAGGAGAGCTAGGAAGTGGAGATCTTGCTGCTCTACAAAGGCCAGCTGATGCCCAGCCTAGTGCTGCAGCACAGGAAAGGTAAGGTGGGGAAGTAGGTCAGATCCTGCAGTAACTGCTGCTGGGAAGTGCTAAGATGAGCACCAACAGGGGAGATAGAGAGATCAGAGAATCTCCTGGAGTTTGGGTTCATGGCTGAGCTGTCACCTGGCACCCCGAGGGAGCTCCTTGGCACGGGACACCCTGCACTCCAGCACATGCTAAAAGCAGCTGTCTGAGTCCTCAGTGGGAAACAGCAAAGAAATCCCACTGAGAACAGCACTGGCCTTGCAAAATTATTTTTAACTGCACCACATGAAAAGCTTTGCCACAAAAAGGCAAGTCTGTGCTAACAGCAGTCAGAGGGCAGCCCTCATCTGGGAGCTGGGCGGCCATCTTGCTGGCTGCACCCGAATGAAGTCTTTGTTGTGCTTCCCTTTCCTTCAGGTGCAAGTCAGGTTTGCCATGGCACTGGGAGTCATGGACACAGCTTGCACTCACCTCAGTTGTGTTGTGATTTGGTCTCAAGCCCCAAAACTAAGCCACAACACTGCAGCTCTGCAGTATGAACGGCTGCCAGTGCCCACTAAGCCACTGCCTACACTAGCACCCTCCGAGATAGCGAGCAGTAACTCAGAGGTTGCAGATTTGGTGGTTACAGTGCCACATCATGCAAGACTCCAAAACTCAGACTGTACCAGCTTTGCTATGTGCAGAGACAGAGAGGTCTCAGACAGGCTGTGTCACCTCAGTAAGCTTCCTCAGAGGACAGATGTTTATTACAGTGGAAATCTCTGCCCTTAGACCTTCCAGTGGCGTTATCTGCTACTTACCCCATCCCCAAAACAGACCTTCAATAAGGCTTAAGTGAGGGGCAGGCGTTCTGCCACCTCCTTGCACACTGGCATATTTCATCCTAGCAACACAGAAAACAGGTTTTAAATGGTGCCAGGTGGGTTATTTTTAGTTCTGTCTGCTACCTTTGTTTCAACCTTTCTTTGGAATTAGTGATGATTAAAGTCACTGCACAGTTGCAGATTTCAAGAATATTAAGGATATGCAAGAAGGTGAAGGAATAAAGACAAACAAGCATAAAGAAGCACAATTAAAAACCAAACCAAAACAACAAAACAACACAAAAACCCCAAAAGAGCCCCACAGTAACAGTTTGATCCTGCACCCTGAGAAGTCAGCTGAGGTTAACTCTTTGACCTCAGTGGGCATTAGATCACACCAGCAGACTTGTCTAAAGCCTCATCCCAGCCCTACGATATCCCAATTGAACATAAACTATCTGAATTATTTGAGAAGTACTATATATCATTTCAAAGGTAAGATTTATAATCATTCACTGAAATACTGAATTTGTTAGTGTTTTCCCCATACTTGAAGAACAATTCCATTGTAAAGTCAAATGTTGGGACAGTAGCACTCATTGTTTCAAGGTTTTAAGGACCAAACTCTGCCTTGAGATTCACAGCACATCTTCCATTGTCTGCAATGGAAATAGATTAGGTGTAACTGATTTGAATTTGTTTTCCAGCACTTAAAATTACCCAGCTTTTTTCTCTTCTGTAGTAAGTATGAAAGTATTTTTACACTCTCTATGCTATTTTTTACGGTTTCCAGATTATGGCTTAAGACATATTTGATACATTTTTTTTCTGTACAGTTTGGGAAAAGACTATGGATTTTTCAGCACTGTTGCATTCCCCATAATACTGAAAGAGTGAATCTAAGTCAGTAGATTTTACATTAAGTATACACAGTGACAAAATACTAAAAACCCGTGCTTTAACAGTTAAAATTATGTGTATGACAGTGTTTATGCCATTACACTTATGCATATTGTTGAAAACAATACTTTTTAGTCCAAAGACCAGTAACATTTTGATCACAGAAAATCACCAACAAAAACAAAAGTTAAAAATAGCCTTTAGATGACTTCAGGCTTTTTTTTCCCATCTGGCATAAATGAGCCTCAGGAACCAAAATAAAAAGCAGACAAAAATTGTCGTAAATGGTTTCATGAACTTACAGTGACGTATCTCTTATTTCTTGGTCTTGCTGATCAAGAATAAGCCAGCAGGTAAGAAGCAGCAGTCGGTGATAAGTGTGTCTCCTCCCCTCTGGGAGGTCATGTTAAAAAAAGAAGCTGAAAAATGCGTTAAAATAGAATTGCTATGTAATCCTCCCTGGGGATTTACACTCACTGATGTGTGCATGTTAAGAACGGTTTTTCCAGTTCATCTTGTGTTGCCTGAGAACCATTTTTGTCCTTTTAAAATCTGCATTTATATTATAACCCATAAGTACCTTTCATTTTTGTATTAACACTATAAATACTATGTTAGCAATACTAAACTATTTCTATTGACTTATTTGTAAAAAGAAAAATATATTATATATTTATATATTTTTATAAACTGAATTAACACTGGAGAGAGGGCTATGGGGGAATAGTGTACAATCACAGTTGATGTGTATTACTGGGCACAAATTCAATGCTTGAAACAAAAAAGAAAAGGAAAGAGTGTTCAAGTGATATCCCTCTTTCAAGCTGTGTCAG